>JAVQJG010154130.1:0-22880 GCA_036024015.1 Craterocephalus amniculus
ACTTTTGCGAAAAACTTCTATTTCGATATGTCTGAAAAACCACCTCCTGAGAGCGTAAAACTTTTTTTGCGATATTTGGGAGTTTTTTCGAAATAGGGGTGTTTCCACAACAGGATTTCTTTTTCGATATTTAAGTTTTGCGCAAATCTAGGGGTAATGGAAACGCACCTACTGATAGTGATCCTTAAACTAAAGTCTAACCATAAAATTCGTCCTGGTTAATTTGTCTATTTAACCATCTTCCATTAAAGGGGATGCTCTGTTTTACATTGATGAAATTAGTTACTTTCATCCTGCAAATCTCCAACCAGTCGACCAACAAACAGTTTGGCTGGATGCATTCAGAGCTTTGGAACACCTTGACTGCTGACCCATGGAAAAACGTTACTCATTCACCTTCATTCACTTCCTGTTCTCGGGCAACCCTCCCAGCTGTGGGGGGCATGGGAAAGGAAAGAAGCTTCATGAGGCATTCAGGTGTCAGCTGGAAGGATTTAGTCTTCCGGGAGGAGATAGGAAGAGGAGACTGACACGAAACTGAACGATACGTGAATTCAGGCGACAGGTGTCTGGCTGCGGTGAAGTTTCTTGTTAAACTTAAATATCTGGAATGGTGCTGCCCTGCAGAGCAAAGCTGGCATCGTGAAATCTATTCCCAAGCTTTGTGTTAGGACAGGGCTGCTCTGCAGCAATGTGAAAATTCACAGATCACATTTTTCCCCCTTGCTTTTTTTGTATATATATAGGCTCCTTTAGCTTCTGCGACCATGCCAGCTTTTCACGACGGATCGTAACAAAAATCTCTTTCATGTTTGTGGGAAAGCTGAGATTGGCTGAGACCAGGCTTTACTGGAGATCTAAGGGGCAGATATCAAGTCAACACTGGCTGTTTTTTTATGCTCTGCTCCAGCTGAGACCCCTGAACCTCTGTTGGTGTTTTTCAGCAGTTCTTGTTTTTTTTCTTCTCTCTGCAACCTGCTTTGGTGCAAAGATTTGATCATGTCTTGGCTGATTCCAGGGCAGAAACATCTTTCTGAAAACTGTTTTTTCTATGTCCCTCATTTAGGTTAATGAACACCATTCTGGACAGATGTCATGCTGGCTTGCGCTGCCCAGTTTTCTAGGAATGGAAACCTCTGGGACGTGTGTTTGTGAGAGATCCTTGCCTCTGTTTCGAGGGGTTAAGACAATAAGACACTTATGCTGTCCCTTCCCAGGCTGAGCCCTAACTCATCCCGTTTACTGGAAGGAATTTAACAAGCGACAGCTGGGGCCCTACAGGACATGATCCCTTCCTAAATCATTAGTAATGATGGACTTATTTTACACAGGCCTTTTACTTCATACCCTCTCTTAGTCAAGTTTGAATTAAATTAATAAACTCTTAGGGTAAAAATCAACTTACGGTCACAATAATATGTGCTGTGGACTTGAAGGTGAACTCAACCCTGACATCTGTGTTGTAAACTTCCTGCGCTTGACCCCTGTCTTTTTAGAAATATTGATTAACTCTGTTAATCTGAAATAACAGATGAAATGACTCCCATCTTTCACTGTAACCTTCATGAACAGATCAGATTAGGGGCAGCATTAAACTTCAAGAGAGAGAGAGGTAGAGTGATTACTGAGCCATGCCCAATGACTGATCCATCAATAACTTTAATAACTAATCCTGCTAACAAAGTGGCAAACAAACCAAATTAAGCCAGCTTTAGGGGAAGGGTTAGTTTTACAGTTTCATACTGTGGGCTGTGTGAGTCAGAGGAAGCAAGTGAGAGAGAGAAAGAGACATACAGTAAAGAGTCATAAAGACCCCCCCCCCACCCCCCCCCCCCTTTTTTCCTGTTATTTCTGTAAACTTTGAGCTAAAGGCCCATTCCTTTTTGACCTTACACTTCACTCATTTGATGACACAGTGACATCTATTATGTGCATTCCTGGAGGCATCTCGGCGTAGTGGCGTCCCGAGTATGCCACTACGAAACCGCACAATACAACTTTTCAATCCCGGACATGTGCGTGCCTAGTTTCACTTTGCAAATGTGAGCAAACAGATGTAAACAAACAGAGTGTTTTGAACGTACATTGGCAGGTTCAGCTAAAATACATGAGAATACATTTTCAGAGGAAGGGGGAGGAATTAAAAGAAAACCAGAGACAAAGCAAGCGATAAGACAAGAGTTGATATTAGAGAATAAGTCTTATTCTGGTAAAGGTCCTACAGCACAGGAGGGATGCAAGATGGATGCTGGATTAGCCATCGGTAGGGGAAATGGCAAAAGCTAAGTGCATCTTTAAGACACTGATGACAATCAAATCTGATTGATTTAAACTGTTTGTGCAATTCTGAAGTAATTTGAGAGACTATAGCCTACACATGACAGGTAGCCATAGCAACCCGTTACCCATTAACTTTCAGCAGGAAAACAGACTGAATCATGGCTTCAATTGAAGGAATTTTGTGAAGTTGTAAAAAAATGTAAACTACTCCATGTCAGGACAACCTGCTCTTATGTTCGACTGACTATAATACAAACAGTCTTTAAAAATCTCCACTTTGCCTCATCTATTCTAAGTCAAGTGTAACCCTTTTTGTTAGCACTTGAGCTGCTCCGACACACTGCTTTACCCCACACAGATGCAGACGTTCCCATGTGGACACTTCCCGGTGCAACAAGTGCATGTGTCTGTCTGAGCGTCTGTGCTGGAAAAGTTGAGAAATGAATCGTTTAAAGCTGCCTTGATTAAACCACCTGGACGGGGATAAGACTGGTTTCTTTGGACCGTAAAGCCGATTTCAGAGCCTTAAACCTCCGTCTGCTCTTTCTGTTTGTGTGTAAAGAAGCTTGAGCTCCCTCGAGTCCCATCAACCACTGACCTGAACACAGGTCAATGACCAGGGAAAGGGAAACTGAAAGATGAGACACTGCAGGGGGTGTTCTTAGTGTGTGTGTGTGTGTGTTGTGAAAAGACGGATTAGAGTTAAAGGGACATTCCCTCACTCAGATTGGACATGGAAGTCTTATCCATGAGAATGTGTCCTGAAAGTGTGTGTTTACTGAGTGTATTATTATCTCCTAACTGAACCTGCAGCAGCGTGTGCCTCAGCGTGACAGATACCATCATTACGGCTTGTCCTCAAACTACTTCCCCGAGGCAACTCATCAAACAAACAACGGCATACCTTCCCTGTGTGTGTAAAGACTTGTTTATGAATAACCAGGAAGTTTGTCACTTTAACTTGAAAAGAACAGGATCTAGAGAAACCTGTAACTACCAGAGAGAGAGAGCAGCTCCAGGTACTTCATTTATCTGGTTCAGTCTCTGTGGTGGTCAGTCTGAGGAATGGCAGGCTGGAATTTTTTTTAAAACCTGAATCAATGTATACAATAAATATCTCAGTATAAACCTTTTTTTTTCGAGTAACCAAAGAGACAGTTCTGAAATACAGCACTGAGTGCTATATACACTTTTATTAAGGATCAGCAGTGCATGTGCATCAAAATAGTTGATTAAAATTAAAGTAGCTGTGTGCTGAATAAAAAATGCTCTGAAAACAAAATGAGTGAAAAATACTTTTCAATGATAATTACAAAAATGCAGATATGCAATCTATTCATATACAGGCATTGTTGAATATATGAAAATCTTGATATACTGCCCAGCCCTAGTTAATGGTTAAAACATTGGGTCATAACAGACTCACAACTGAGCGAGCCGTCCTCTCATCCTCTCACCTCTTCTAACACAAGACTCATCAGGACGATGATACAGCTCATCTGACAACCCTGCTGTTCCTTCTCCCCCTCACCCACCCTGCACTCCCGCATGTTGTGCCTGTGTCATGAAACATGGGTCTTTATCTTCCTTTAATTATAAGCAAAGCTCCAAAACACAAAAAAAGCATACTGAACCCCATCAGATTATCTAACTGAAATCAAGTTGCCTCCCTGTATGATTTATGTAAGAAAAAACAAGAAACAGTGTTAATATAAATAATTTAAAAAATTCTGAGGTACTTCTATGCTGTATGTGGCTGTGTATATGGGTGTCTGTATGAAAGTATATAGTGTGTTTAAAATAAAGAATTAAAATTGAAAAAGAACAGCTATAATGAAGGACACGTTTAAAGTCTGTTACATTCAGACATGTTTGAGCAAGAACTTAAAGACGACATTGTGCAGCCGCTCCCTCTGTTCATGCACGATATTACTCAGGTAATTTAATACTGTATGTACAAGTCAGATTTAATGAGTCCAACCGTGCCCTGTTGTCTTTGACTTATGACCTTGGTGACATTTTATATGCATTTAAACACCTTTTTCAATGCTTTTGTAATTGAACTACATCAATTTCAGAGTTTTTAAAGGACTTCAGACGGTGAAGCACGGTGCGTATCAGGTTGTATAATTTAAAACAGCTCTGGGCTGTCGTGTCACCATAAAGCTCGGTCAGTTTGACACAGAAATGACGTCCTGCCATAAATAAAATACAGCCTGACGGAGGTGAGGAGAGACAGAGCATCCTAAAGGCTGCTACTGTGCGTGAGTCGGAGGTGACAGCTGGATCCTACACACATCAGACTGTGGATTTTCCATTTCCTTTTCTCTCACGTCTGCCTGAAACTGTAGCTCTTTTCCATTGTCAGGAATTGTTATCCTGTGGATGGTTTCTAGAGGGTGTAAGTGTGTATAATGACAATACCATCAACATGAGTTTGAGGTAATGTTTATTTTCCCTGTTTGCCTGCCATATAATGTGATATCACTGATGGGTCTTTTCTTACATTTTTAATCAAACAGAGCAGGATATGAAAGAGCTCAGCTGAATCAGTCAAGAATGAAAAGTAAAGTTGGCACACTGATGTTTGTATATCAAACACCAGAACGACTAAAACAATGGCTCCAATTGTGATGCAACGTGATGTTTGAACAGCAACGAGACCAACAGGTCCAACAGACAGAAAGTTTCTTTCCAAAGCACCAACGATTTGAATGTTTTTTTGTAGATGATGAGATGTCTCTTCCAAAAAAGCAGACTAACTGAAGTCAGGATCTTTTCTATCAATGAGCCTGCTGCAGTTGCAGAGTCCCCACTATCCCTCGTACTCACCACATGGAAAACTGCAGCATCCTGACCGGTGGTGAGAACCATCTGGGGCTGGAGGCCAGACTGGAGATGGGAGCCGTGAGCCGACACTGTACAGCCTCCGCTACAGCGAGGGGGATATCAGAGTTAGCATCACACACAGACACAGAAGATTCCCACTGGGAGGGACCTGCTGTTAGCGTTAGCAGCTTAGTCACTCATCACCTCCCACTCGTTTCCTACTGCTGTAAAACTACAGCATTAATCTGTCTCAGGCTGGCTCCCCAACGTACCTCCTGTGAGGTACAGAAACATGCAAAAGCTTAAGTTCGGAAGAGATTAGCGGAGGTGACATTTACAAAGAGTGATTTCAAAACCATTCCCAAATGCGCAGGCACTTCACGCAGGCCGTCAGACTGCAGGGACAGAAACGTCGGATCAAAGTGAAACCAATAACGTTCTCCTCACCTTACAAAGGAACGCAGAGGCTGGATCCTGCTGATGACGGGGTCTTCGTTGTACGTGAACGGCATGGGAGCGAGGCACTCAACCGAGTCCACTGTCAGCTTTACAGGCTGCTGCGAGCGGGCGGCATTCGGAGGTGTCTTACAGGTCAGCATGGTAGACGACAAGCTGATGGTGGAGAGGGGGAAAGAACGTTTCCTCTTTTTGTTTTGGATGTTTCAGATCTAGTACCACACTATATCCCTGTTCATGCAGTTCTGTTTGGTTTGATCCTACAGATGATTTATCATGCTATAGCAGGAAAAGTTACACAATAAGGAGAATACGTATATATCTAAAATAAAAATATTTTCCCTCCCAAAGCTGTATCAACAGGATAAATGTTATACTAACCTCTGGATCTTACAGACTGACTTCCCCACAGTCACCTCTTGCTTGTTTCCACTGTCCAGGAAGGCTCCTCTCATGGTCAACATGGTATTTCCAGACTTTGGCCCAAAAGTGGGAAAGATTTCTTTAATTATGGGCTCCTGGATGCAGAGACAACAACAGTTTGTGAACAATGTGAAAAATGCTGTGTCTATTAAAGTGCAACCTTTCCAATTTCACAGCAAAGTTCTGAACATCCAGTATGTGCAGCAGCATCCTGCAGTCAAACACAATAAGACTCATACAAAGCTGATGCAAACCTCTCAGACACTTCTCAACATTTTGTTATTGCAAAGTCATCTGTGAACACTGTGAATCCAATATTTAATGAAAAGTGATTGAAAACTAAATGTTCATGTGGAACTGCTGTGCGAACGCCACCCGCTGTGCTAAAGACGTGGAAGTTTTGCTTAAAAACCTGATGCTGAAGTTGTAGTAGAAGAAGAAGTGGAAACTGGAAAGATGTTGAAAGATAAAGCAGCCGTCTCAGAAGGCTTACAAATAACAATGACATTAAAGCAAGCTTGAAAGATTACATTTTTGTAATTTTTTTGGCTGTGTAGCTGTAATGACCGAAGCCAACCATGAAGTTTTTAGGTCTGATGTACTGGGCAGAAGAAGATGAGCTTGTACCATTGACCTTGCATCTGAGATGCAAGTCAAACTGGGTTTATGTTTTTAGGAATAAATTCAGCTTCTAGTATTTGACATTCTTACCTCTGCTGTGTTATGTTGATCTGTTATTTTTTAACCCCTGATCAGTGTCTTCAGAAGTGAGACACCTTTTCATTTTAAGCGGTGGAAATCACACACATCACTGCATTTTGTTTGCTACAGATAAATGGAGGTCCCTCTGTGTATGCAGGCTTTCATGTTGGCAGATTTTTATATCTAATACTATTCTTGGCCTGTATTGCTCTGTTTCTCACTACCCACAACTACCTACAACCTACAACTTCGGTTGTGTTGCCTTTTTGGTCAGATGACTCTTGGACTTTGGGTGATCATCTTGTTTAGACCTACAGTAAACCTTACACTTAGCCTGCTGCGATCTCCAGAACGTTCATCATCCATCTTTCTTTCCATCCTCACTATAATCACTAGAAGCTCGAGTGGCAGAGCTTCACTTTCCTTGCCTGCAGTGTTCGCATTGCTGCTGTATGAATGTGTAGGAATGTGTTTGGTGGTGGTGGGAGAGCCCGCTGGCACGGATTGGCTGCCAGAACTTTGCTCTGAAAGTTGTTTGGCTGCCATTAGGTAAATTCCCAGTTGGTTGTGATGAATATCAGGTGCTTCATTTATTATGGCCATTAGTTTGTTGTTTTTATCACATTAAAAATCTTCATAAATGATATAGTTCGACTTGACATTCAAATACAGGAAGTCCGCTGATGGTTCCAAACTTCCCCCTTGTTAGAAACTTGCAGGCTTATGCAAATTTGAGGTCTTTCAATGCCGGGCAAAACAATTAGTGAGATTCAGATTTAGTCAGAAGTGTAATCAAAGTGAAATCAAATCCAATTTGCATAAAACATATGATGTGAAAAAACATCGCAAGGTGTGATATTTTTTGTAGTTGCACCAATAAATAAAGTTTTCAACCGCTTAAAAAAAGAAGAAATAAATGAAGAGCAAAAGACACTTCTTACCACAAACACGAACCCTTCCTTCTCGACTTCCTTGTGTCCACTGGTGACCTTCACTATGTTTTCTGATGGGGTGAAGTTCCCACTGAACACCGGGGAACACTGCATCTCAGTCCATCTACACCCGACCCCCCCAAACAACACACAGACCAGGCATTATACCTCGCTGCAGCTCCCAGCATTTAGCCTAATTCAATGATCATGCAGTGCCCTGCAGGAATGCACAAAGACACAATCTTCATCTGGGATTGTGTAGGCAGTGTTTTTTATTTTTTTCCTCCAATTTGTAATAAGGTTGTTTGTAAGAAAAAAAGGGCTCTTGACAGAACTTGGCTCCAGTGGATTTAGGGGAGTAGAACGTTTGGATTCAGTGATTTTTTCCCAGCAATTTTTCAGTTAAGGCGGTCATGTGTTGAATGTGGCAAAAAAGAGATTCCTTAAACACAATGACCCTATTAAAGCTGCTCCCCTATAGGACACCAGTGTAGGGACCTTTATGTCTTAAAACACCCACCCCTTACACTGACTCTGCTATTTTTTCAGATATTGTGCAGTAACTGCACTTTTCTTTTGCCTTACACAACAAAACATAAACACAAACAAAAGACTGGCATTTTTTCAAAAATTCATTTGTAAAAGCTTAAGCACATACGTGTTGATCTGCTCTTGTCTGGGCATTTTGCACAGAGCTCCTGCCACTTTTACAGTAACCATTGAGGCCTTGAAGGTCTCCGTCTTGTCGAAGCCAAAGTTCTGTCCGCAAATTGTTACAATTGTGGAGCCTCGCACTGGTCCAGAGGTTGGAAAAACCTAACAAACACACAAGGAATTAAACTGACAGTTTCTGATAAACATTTTGGAGCTTTTCAGTGTACATGGTTCAGCATTTAGTAACTCAATAATTGTAGAATTTGTGGTAGAAAAACTCTTTGGAAACATCGATTAAATCTTTCGAAAACTAACTGGAGAAATGTACTGGGTAGACATGGATAGATTACAAACCTCCAACAATAGCTGGGTGCCATTGATTATTACTGACATGATACCAGTGGAATACTTGCCACAGAAGTCTAAATTTAAGATTGAGATTTCAAATTTGGCCAACATTTTTTTTACTTATTTAGGCGCTAGACTGGCAGCCATTGTGTTGTGGATCACAGTTAGGATACTGCAGAAATTGCTAGTGCAATATTTATTTGATGAAGAATCACCTTAATTACCTTACAAAGATATAAAGTAAATTATGCAGAACTGCACAGAAATGCAGGGTGTGGCTGATTTCTCTAAATGGGGTAATCTCCCTGTCTTTGTTTTTCTTTTTCTCCTCTCATTTTGTCCATATTCACTGATTAATTCAACATTTCTGACTCACTCTTAGTATGCAATGTGGTCTGTTGGTCTGTTATGTACTTAAAATTGAACAAAAATATTGTAAAACAAAACAAAACAAAACCCTCTGCCTGTGAAACGTCAGAAGACAAAGCAGGGTTTTTACAGGTTCTTGTGTCTTGCAAATGCTTTTTGGTGATTTAAGCACCATGGTGGCTGGTCGTTGTTTTTTTTTTGTATTATGTGGAGACAGTGAAGCAGCATGGGGTGGAGCAATAAAGTTTGACTGAATGAAAACCAGCTACATTGTCTCACTAAAAGCAGACATTATCAGAGCAGTGTTAAGTAGAAAGTACAGCTGTAAAAAGTCTGCCTTTAAGGAAGAACCATAACACAACATGGGAGCTGTTTTGGCAAACGGGAGGAGTGAGAATAATGGTGAGAATGAGTCCAGCAGGGTGTGATCATATGAGAAGTGACCTAGCAGGAAGAAGCCGAAAAGTACAAAGGTTTGCTGTAAGACCCAAACTATTTGCAGTGTTTAGACAGTAGTGAGACCTATTAGCCCGTATCATCACCTCACTGCCATGGAGTCAATACCTTAGTGATGACAGGTGTGCAGTAGTCCTGAGTCCACTCGGAGGTGGGAGGACACTGATTTTTCCTCGTGCAGCGTCCGTCACACCAGCCACATTCAGTCACCCTCGAAGACAACAAACAGGATGTACAGGTGGTCAGCTGATCACAGCCAGGGCCAATCAGAGGAATCTTTGTGATCTGGGAGGTTGATAGATAATAGGACAAAAACTTCATTGAGACACATTAAAGGAGAACTTCGTTTTTTTTAACCGGGGGTCTGTTTTCATCTTTCCTTTCATACATGTGAGTGATGGGGAAAAGATGGGGAAAGATAGCTCCAGTATTTAGCCGGGCAGGCAGCTAGCAGCACAGCTAATGGTAAGTATCGGCAACTGCTCGCATGTACGTTTGCCCTAAAAACATGCTCTTTTTTCCACACTGAAGTGCTCTGATTGTCTCAACAAGTGTCCGACAACTTCCTAGAGAGGAGAAATGAACGAGAGTATCTGTATTACCTGTCGATTGCTATTGTTTATTGTCAGGAAGTGGAATGTCCCATCAGTGTTCTGATGCGAGTTATCGTGTGATTACGGGATAATCAAGCGAGATTTGGACACAGACACCAAAACCTAACAAAACCTGGCAATCGCCACCTAATAGATACTTTTGTTCATTTCTCCTCTCTAGTACATTGTCGGACACTCGTTTAGACAATCAGAGCACTTCAGTGTGGGGAAAAAAGCACGTTTTTAAGGCAAACTTACACAGGAGCACTTAAAATGTGGCTAATGATAATTACTTATCATTAACTTCGCTGCTAGCTGCCTGCCCGACTAAACACTGGAGCGATCTTGAACATTTCTATTCTCCATCACTCACATGTATGAAAGGAATGAAAAAAACAGACCCCAGAATAAAAAAAACTAAAATTTTGCTTTAAGCTCAAGAGATGCATGCATCTTTTTTCATTTTTTTTATTTCTGTCTGGACCAAAAATGTTTTCCAGTCAGGCAGGATGGGAAGAAACGAAAGTTGTTTGAATGAAGGAAAAAGCATTTAAGAACATGAATCTGCTTTTCTCTGCCAGGATGGCTACACACTCATTGTTGCCTGTTTGCATACGTTTTTGTGATCATCTCACTAATGCAAGAAATCTGCAAGGATTATATTCTGGAGGACTAAATCTGTCAAAGCTCTTTGTTGCTAATATGTTCTCAGCATGCTCTGATTTCTACTTCTGTGCATGTTTGCTAGCTTAGAGCCCACCTTGTTTCCTGTGGCTACAAGCAGGGCTCCATCTGAGTGAGTATTATCCAGCAGTGCTACACTCGCAGAGATTGGTCTCGGGTCCAGTCGGATGTTTACATGGGGTGATTTAAATCTGGAGACCAGCACCTGAAAGATAAACAGGATGTTATAATCACACTTACGGGACTTAGAAGAAAAGTTTAATCCTGAAAATGACAGGAAACAAGGTGGATTTGTTCAAACAGATCAAGAAGCCCAAAGAAGAGATACTTAAACCCTAAACAGATGTAACTGATTCAATGCGATTTATTATGACAATTTTGGCAAATGCTTGTGCACAAAGCCAAAATGTGTCTATAGGAAAAAAGGAGGTCAGATCAGGACTGCTGGTTAGGAGGGGTTGAGTGCTGTTTGCTTCATTGTTACTCTAGTATGCTGATACAAATCAAACAACTAAATAAGAGTGAAATATTATAAGAAGTCTGGAAAATATACAACAATGAGGAAGCTGGAAGACATTGATAAGTTATGTGGCACAGTTCCAGGACAAAAAAAAGATCCAGTGTTTCTCTGCTCAATCTGCAGTTTGGCCAATTATGTATTTAGCAGACTGTAAGTAAAGCAAACATTGAAATTGCAAAAGTAAGTTCATGTGGTGTTTAGAATTCGATATAAACACTGAAATATAAGATTAAAAAAGGTATAAATAACACACTTCAACCATCAGTACTCACCAATATTGTGTCTTGTACAATAAATTCTGTCTCACAGCTACCTAGTATCACTCCTTGATTATGAAAGGGGTTTTTGTAACATTCATAAAAAACAGATCATTTACATGAAAAAATACAAATAAAACTTACAACATTGCGCATAAAGTCGATATGGAGAGTGGGATAATTGTGCAAATATATTAAAACTGATGACAGAATCTTAATCTTTGTCTAATTGATTTTGTTTTTATGAAGGCGCTGACTTCAAACATTGCAATTTAGGGTTCAAACGATCATAAATACTCAGTGTGCTTTTCCTGTTATGGTCTTGTTGGTAATATAGACTTCCAAAAGCTAATGGATGCTCTCAAATTCTTAAGTTTGTTCAGAGCCTCTTGAGCCCAATTTCTCCTGCTGGAAATTACCCATGCATTCTACAAAGCTTGATCTCTATCTAATTGTTACTGTTCTGAGCAGTTAGTTTATTTTGTGCCAATAGAAGGGGATGTTAAAGCAAACTGAGACACAATAAACAAGCATCTATATGTCCATTGTTTCTTATTCAAGTGCTACATGGTAACGACATATGCTTTTTAGGCTTAAACACAATTTCTTTTTAATAATTCATATCACATTTTGTGCATCTGCCCCCTGTAAGATCCAGTTCTCAGGTTTGTATGCAAACACACGCAAACATAAACTCAGATCACATACAGTGACTGGCAAGTACACAGAATTTCCCAAACACCCACACACACATGCATTCACCCGACCTGGAACAGTATTTATCATTTGTGGTTACATTGCAATTACAGGCCTTGGAGCAAACAGAACAAAAAAAGGGTCTCTAATGGGGTGTGTAGTTACTCCAGTTACATGAAACCTTTTAAAGTATACACACACCCAAAAGCACTCACTCACATATTTCTTTTTTATGTCAAGATGAAACTTCAGTTTAATTCATCAGGGGAAAGAAGCAATTGCCTGCAGAGCGCAGCATACGGTAACACACATCTGGCTGATTGCCGCACACTGTGAAGGTGCTGCAGAGATGAGACTTGCGGTATGCATGTGATTTATTGCATTAGGTAAAACGCAACACAGTACTCAAAACTAATGAATGCTTTATCCTCTTATTGTAAGTTAGTGTACATCAGAGCATCTAGTAAATACCTGAAATACTCAGCTTAGTTTAAAATCTTAATGTGATTTTGGCAGTTGGCTGATTTGCTGTTTGTCCTCACTGTTGCCCCTTAAAAATCTCTTGTTTCCCAGCATCATTCCTCCAACGTCTTGAGCCTCATGATCAACGTTAGCTTTGTAACAGCAAGTATAATAGGTGGCTTTCCGCTGAGGATAGAGCGCCACAACAGGCATCTCTCTGGAGGTAAAAGCGGTGTAAAATGCAGCTTATTGTATTAAGCTGGCTGGGGGGAAGTTTGGCCTATAAACACGGACCCAGTGTTATTCCCACAGTGGCCTAACTGAAGTTGAGGGAAACACTTCCTCAGCCTCAATGGAGTCCTCTGGGGGTGGGGCGGGTGTTGGCAAAGTTCTGTTTTCACTGCTCCTACTCCATGTCCCCTCTTGCTTTGTCCACTGGGACTGTCACGGAAACTAAAATGCATGAAAAGTTGACAGGTTCTTTTTACCGTATTAACAATGAAATGAGCTGCAGTGACAAAGACGAGTACCTCTTTCAGATGTTTGTTGTTGCTGCTTACATCTGGACTGAGTCGGCAGGTGGCTGGAGGGTCAAGGGTTCAAATCCATGCCTTTCCAATGTAAAGCTTAAAAAGCGAATAAAATTCTGCACACTTGGTTACATTTTGGAAACAAACAGGGATTGCATCATAATCTGGGAACAGGGCAGATCTTTTTCCATCTTAACTTGGAAGTTCAGACCAAAAGAAAGAGTGAAAATGTAGGTAAATATTTTCTTTGGAAAGACATTTAGAATATTTTTCGCCACTAACCAACCCCCCTGCTGAGGAGAAAACTCTGGTTATCAGCAGCTCCATAGTCAGAAACGTGGCATTAAAGGCACCAGGGACCATAGTGAGATGTATTCCAAGGGCCAGAGAGGGGGGCATTGAGTCTTATTTGAAACTGCTAGCTAAGGATAATCATATAGTAAGAGTGCAGTTTAAGTCGTTGGAATTGACACCCGTTTATGCCAATCGAAGATCACTGAAGTTAATATTGTTTTGTGTGTGATGTTGCTAAGACCATGTTGGACTCCAGAGTTTTCTCTGAACCCCTGCCAAATCTGATCAGCAATGGTATGTTTATCCGGATGTCATCCTTTAACCACTGGTGTCCAGATAACTAGGTGGACTTTACTGATAGGAGAACTTTCTGGGGAAAATCTCTCATAGCTGTCATATTAAGTAAATGGACAAGTTTATTCATCATTTAAACCAATGACCACCCAGGGTTTAGACCAGGAGGCGGAGTTGTAGTCTTGCATACTTCTATTCAGTCTCCCACCCGTCGCCAACCTCCCAAAACCCCATACTGACTGTGTCTGCCCCCCCCACCATCCACAATGAAGAAAACAAAAGGCTCAAGGGGAGTGCATCATAAAAACCTCATACAAACAAAACAACCAATTTAGCTGCAACAGAAAAAAAACTATTAAATGCGCCTTGCAGCTTTATCTCATTCTGGGCTATAGATTAGTCCTAGACCCAAGATTAGTTTAAATTCCTTTCAATATTTAACTCTTAACTCTTAACTTTTAATTTTATCTCACCCAAAATGGAAATCAGAGTAGCCGCCCCCTTCTGCTAGCAGAAATGCACTGTCCACCTGGACCTTACTCTGAGTTTCTGACTGAATTTTCAGACCTCTTATCCAAATTAGTGGTGAATATAGAAAAAGTAAATATACTCTGGAACTTTAATGGCCACACTGACAATGAAAATGACACTTAATATTGCATTTAATTTTATATTAAATTCGATTAGCTTTTCACGAAATGAGACCTACCCATTCTTATAATCATAGGCTGACTTATGACATTGATAGCAAAGAATTAATGGCTTTCTCTTATAATCCTGTTCTTTCTGATAATTTCCTATATGAGTTTACATGACCACGCAATGGCTGAGAGCAAGTGTCACACAACTTTGGTTCCATTTCCACTACACCAAAGTGCAAGCAAAAGCGGCTATTATCATTACCAGATAGTTTATTTTATGCTTTCTGTTATTGTTGTTGCCATGGATACAGGAACAAGCTGAAAATGGCGCATATTTGCATTAGGGGTGTCAACGGCTACATGTGTAAACAGGTACACGGATAACAAATCATAACCATTTAGAAAAATCAATAACCGTGTACACATGTTTTTTACCTCCTCCTCATTCATTTCTTAACCAGGAGCCTACATGCCGTATTTTTAGGGGTGATGATGCTGCCTGAGAGCGTCAGATAACATTACATTGACTAATTAAACACTTAAATGTTCCCACTAGTGGAATCATCTGCAAACAGATGAATGGGGCGCAATGCTACCTTGATACTTAGTGGAGCGTTGTGCGGCACAGTTGCAGAAAACTGTCATTCTTGGCCATTAGTAAAAATTAATCATTTAAAAAGCTTATTTTTTGTTTTTGTTATTGTATTTTCAGACCAGCTAGAACAGATAAAGGTAACGTCGGTTAACAGTCCCGTGTGGCATGTAGGAAAAATTGTAAACATCGACAGCCCTAATTTACATCATGACATTCTCTGTGCAACATGGTTTGGGTTGGGATATTCCAGCTGATTACAACTATCATGTATACAGGAGTAACTCTGTCTGCTCATGCATTTAAAAGTTTCAGAAATAACCTCCAACTTCTCCCCAGGTGCCCAAATATGGCATCCCATAAATAAATACAAAGGCTAATTTTCCAATTATAAATAAAGTATCTATAGCTAAACGTGAAAAAATGAAAATAAAAGCACCGGGATTCCCAAACTGAAGGTGCTACCCCTGCTGGGAAGTTAGCTCAAATAATCCAAGCTGACAGTGTTTGTTTAAAAAGATAATTGGGGTTAATGAATATATACATATATAAAGAAATCTTAAAATAAGTTTTTAAAACACAAATGCATCCTGCTGCTAAAACATACAATTTCATACAGTTTCTGATGACTCTGTCAGTCTGAGGTCATTAGAATAAATTATTCTAGATAATGCTGTGGAGCCCACACAGCAGGAGGAACGAGCTGCCATCTCTCATACAGACAGGTAAAGCTGTTTTATGTCATTTGTTCATACCTTGTTGACCTCAAGCCTCCATGTTAAATATTACAGCAGTAATTGTGTATTTCTTTTTTGTGAGTTTATAAGCTAAATGTAAGGTTATACCGCTATAGCCTATAGCTATAGGTTATAGCCCTCAGTGTTGCAGCCTCATCAAAATATTAGATGCGCGCCTGAATATTTTGTCTCAATCGGAGACAGGGCATAAAATAGCTGTGACTACCCCGCTGAAACAGGCCTGACTGTCATAAAAAAATTCCCATTGCACTCAAAAGCCAGATGCTGAGTTTTAAGCCATGCCCACAAAGAAAAGAGTTTGGGTGTATTAGCCAGGGTTTTCTGTGATTTAGAAGATTTGTCCACACAGACGTGTTTTGGGAGCTTCGAATTGAACATTTCTTTTAAGCTGGGTCCCAAAATGAATACATTTGAAATTACACTGTTATGTTTCTGTGTTTACAATCCTAAAAATATCTTTCCTGAACTGATGATGCCACAGCCTTAACTCCTCTTTAACCTGCATCCACATAACCCGCCAGCAGGTACAACAATGGAGAGATGCGATTATGCGTTCATGCTACTGAACATGATTTTTTTACAACAAAATCCTCTCCCCCAAAATGTCTTTTTTAGTTGGATTGTCCACCATTATCTTTTCTCTTATTTTTGTTTACATTGCATGATTTTATACACATGCTTCATATCATACTCTCTTTTCTTGCTACATTTCTGTGCCAGCGTTACCATGCCATTTACAGGCTTGGTAGATACACTAATGTTTTCAGGGGCTTTGTGTGGATATAAACATTAAGGTTCAGTTGGAAAAAATCGCTCTTTCAGTGGATATGGTGAAAGAGGTGGGATACATCCTTGAAACGTTGCCAGTTTGAAATGTTTTATCCAAATATTGATTAAAGTTTTGTTCTATTGGTGATATCACAAAAAAGAAAGACTGTTCTCAAAAATTAGGTTTTAAGAATTAAGATTTTTGCATCCATCCATCATCCATTAACAAAAAGAAAAGGCAAAATATTCTAAAAGACAGTCTGGGATTGGAGAAGGGTGTTGGCTGATGTTAGAGAAACACAGCAACAGCTGCACATGACACTCAAAAAATGCCGTGCGAGGGAACGCGTCCGCCGATCACCATTAACGTGCCGTTCAGCTTGTAAGCCCCCTCGTACCCCACTACCACAGTCTCTACCCTCCCTGCTTTTCTGTGCAGCTGTCAGGGCCCTTTTTGTTTTTTCCACGTATCCCTAGCTGCTTTTTTTCCATGCATGTCTTTTCATTCTTGTGTTTCAAAAACACGTGAGGTAGTTCAGCTTTTTTCTTTATGTGCTTCATTCCATTCGCCATCGTTTCTTACTGATGCCCCAATACATCCCGACTTGCAACGCTTCTTTCTGCAGCTGCAGCCTTCGCATGCATAGTGCTTCATTGTTAGAGTAGATAGATGAAATAACTCAAATGCCACATAAAAAGGCAGAGTAGCTGCAGGGACTTGCAGTCTGTGAAGCAGCTACACAGCCTTGTCATGTTGCATTCATTAAACTGAATGCCAAACTACAACATTTTAGCCTAATGCAATTAGCGGACCACCAACAGGCCAAATCTTCATGTGAACTGCAGGTGCAGTGGGATAAAAACTAACTTAAAATAAATGTCTGAACTTCTGGGCGTCTATCGTAGATGAGGAGTCATATCATTTTAGCCGAAGAGATAAAACAAATGAGCCTGGTGGAGAAACATCAAACTCTACCTGCATGTAGCGCCCGTCTGCTGTTCCCATGTGGACCACAGTGCGACCGTGGACCGGAGTCGCAGTAATCGAGGTAACCAAGGTGTTGGACAAGTCTTTGTGCCAGTACTCCAACCTCTGGACAAACTGGGTCACCTGCAGGCGGTACACACTCTCTTTACCCTCGTGGATTCCTTCGTGGGGGTTGCAGTCATCTGTGGAACTCTGCAAAGAAACCACAGGCACCAGTGAGAGGGCTTTCTGTTGTGGTTACAAGCACGATAAAGATGCAGCCAAGACATGTCAGCAACATCAGTGCGGTTATGTTTGACTGTAAAAACATCTTTAAGTACATGTGTACTTGAAATTAAAAACCTTGAGAGTGAGATTGGACTTCTTCATCCAGAGAGACTCTACTAAAACCCACTCATCTGATAATATCATGCTGAACTATCTACTTTCATATCTGACTCAATGGGGGAGGGTTAAAAGCCAAACCTGCTAAGCCCCCCTTTGCTACTCTTTCATCAGGCTGAGCTCGTAATGGAGGTCTCGGCATGATGGTACCTCTAGGGCAAAAACATGGTTTGTGGAAAGTGGGTTGGGGACTGTGAGATTTCATGGGAAACAGTGAGGAGACTTCCATGCCACTTTTCATTCCATGAACAGCCTTTTCTCTCACCAAATGGGAAGACAAACCCCCCTCCCTCTTCTCTTTCTGTATGTCTGCTTTCTCATAAAAAATTGGATCCAAAGTTTCCCTCTTCAGTTTTCAAATGTCACTGGGTCGTGGAGATTGTTGTGTCTGGAGCCTCTGGAACATACAGTGAAAGCACAGACTGTGGCAAAAGTTGGATCAAGGGGTATTTTTTTCTTTATCATGTCAATAACCCCCCTTCCTCTCTGCGACCCCTTCCTGTACTGGCCAGCCCTGCTTCTCGCTGCTCTGGGTCCTGCTGTGTTTAGTCATGGCCTCCTTTCCCAGCCTCAGGTTTCATTAATTATTAATGACCGGGAGGGTGGCAGACATCTGATGGCTCTTAAGGTCCTTGACCTGACCGCTTGACCAATCCTCAACCTTTTGTTGTTTTCTCTGCTTCAGTGGATGACGACCTCTTCAATGGAGTCAGGGGGGAGTGAGTACAGGTGGAATGATGTTTGGGCTGTAGTAAAGGACAAAAACTGATCTTCCAGAAACCTTTATGAATACTTTCTGTCTCCACTGAAAGGTTGCTCAGGGTTAAAATGCCCTTACAAGTGGTTTGTGTAAACTTTGCAGCATCATTTGTTTAGGCAAGCTTTGAAGTAGAGGGGAACAATGGTAGTGTGATAAATCAGGGCAACTTCTTTTTCTTGGCGACGAGACAAACAGGACCTTACGAAGAGGAAAGCCTGAGAAGGTAGAGAAACCTGGCGAACTGACAAAGATGCAGCTACAAGCCCTGGTTAAATTAAATGTCCTCAAGGCCAGTGGCAGCAGTTGGACAGACAATAGCTCGGTCAAATCCAGGAAAAAGGTGGGGGGAAACTGAAAACTGGCAGAAATATTGACTGCTGTGATGCCAAATTCACAGCTGGCCAGGGGTAAAGCCAGCTGATCTGTACTGAATTAGCCTGTATTAATCCCAACCTGATAAGAAATGGCAGTTTACGACTGCGGCTGATTAAGAATTGGATGCTGATTCAGACACGTCACTTGTTTGCGCTTTTCATATGCACTGAGCACAGAAGAGAAACATGAGAATCAGCCAAAACTCTTCTGACTTCTCATAAATTAAAACACAAAAGGACGTCATAGCAGCAAAGATTATGCCACGCTGATAAAAAAAAAGAAAGAAAAGAAAAACTAACCCCAGGCTGATTATTTTCTGAGCAAACAGACAGGTGAGTTTGCTGGAGCAGATCAAGGTGGCGGGCTGAAGACCTTAACAGTGGAGAGGCATTCCTCCGACTGTTCAGGTATTCCTGAGGATCAAGGCAATGAAATTGGACAGTGGAAAGACTGTTTGGACAAGCCTTTTTTGAAGCTCCGCCGCTGTTTTCCTAGGCTGTTTCTTGGCATGGAGACAGAATTTCGGAGGGCGCCACTCCGCTGCATGCCGCTGAGGAAAACAGGTTCTACAAATGGGTCAGTTCTCACTGCAAGCTTGTTGAAAACCGAAATACACATACTTTTAATTAAAGATGAAAAAAGAAGAAAGAAAAGTCACTAATTAGATTTAATAAGCAGTAGACATTGGACAAAGCTAATTTTCTGAAACGGTCCAACTAATAAATCAAAATTTTTAATAAGAAAAAAAGATTGATTTAGCAAAGATCACCAATATTGTATGGTCACTATCAGTGACTAGAATGATGTCTAGGGGCCACAAACATGAACCGTTTTAATGCCTTTTCCCTCCACAAAAACTGGGATTTGTTCTTCAGATTGTGTTCACACGTTCTTAGACAAATTTGTATGAAACCACATAACCTCACTACCTGACTTAATAAAAAGAATAAGTATGTATAGATGACATGTGATTTGCTTATATGCAGCCATAAGCTTCAGACGGTTAAACATATCAGGTGCTGCCTGTACATGTGTTTCTGATTAAATCCATACAGCACTGTATAGTGAAGAGGCTGTGTTCATCAGTTAAGATAAACCAGGAGTAAGTGGTCCTTAATTTATCTCCAAAGGGGTGTCCTCTGTAAGAGGGGGAGCATTTTTTGTCTGATTTTTACAGTTATATAACCTTTAATGTTTCCTTTACCTGAGCTTCCTTTACAGGGCTTTTTCCCCTACTTTACAGAGTTGATCTCTTTTGGTACTTATTTCCATCTAGCCAATTTCTTTTGTGATTCCACGAGTGCAAACTCCAAATATCAGACTTTCTGAATTTCTTTACTTGATGAACTGTTTCAAGACTAAATCAGGATTGTGAAATTGTGCTTTTGCACAGAGTTTCAAGATGATTGATACATATAGTCAAACCATACAGTATGTATGCACAACTTTGTAAATCGGCTAAGGTAATTTCTAAACAGTTTTATCCTTCTAACCCCCGGTTTCAGCTACTCATTGTGTAAGCATATGTAGTAAGAGTGTTAACAAAGAGTCCAAAGAGTACAAAGAGAAAAATCTGCATTGTAATTGCTTGCAAACTGTAGTTATCACCAGACTTCGGTTGCAAAGATTCAGAAAAGTTCTCTTATGCTTATCTTATGGAAGATTTATGGATTTTTGCAAGTGCTTCAGATGTTTTACATCTTTCAGGCCATTTTGTAAATGTGTCTTTCAGCCGTTGAACAAGCACCGTGGGGCACATGTGGGAGATACTGTACACCTTTTACGCCCCATACTTAACCAGGAGCCGTTGTCCTCAGAACAACAGCACTGCGATAGGATTTCGGTATTGTGGAGCCACCGAAGCCGGCAGCACTGCTCGGGAAGCCAAAAGAGGGGTGAAAGGTGATCCTTGTAGCTTAATGCCATCATCTTTCTCTAGCTGTGGCCCCCCTGTTTCATGTGGGAATAAACACACTAATACCCGAATTATTAAACCATCTAATAAGGCAGTGGCTAAAATATATGTGGATACAAACGCTACCGTGCTAAAATAGAGTAAAGGGAGACCGTCTAATGTACAAAAACACACTGCATGTTGTGGATTATTTTTTTGCCTGGAGTTGAACACGTGTACAAACCCAGTCTGTCTCATTGTAGAATGCTCAGCTGGCTCTCACTGGAATAACAGACCTTTGACCTGTGGACTGTTTGTGTAATGGTCCAGTCCTGGCAGCAGAGAGGTTTGGTTGTCATTGGGGTGTGTGGAAATGCATTTCTGAGAGAAAGTGAAATGCACAAGAATGTGAAATGCACAACTGCTTGTATGAGTTGGGGGATGGGGGTTACTGCTGTAATTTTGGAACTTGCATTGCAGCACACCACCTGGACTCAGGGCGCACGGTACTCTGCAACCCGACTCTATAGCTGTATTAATCACAATGTGTGTGTGTGTGTGTTTCTAAATACACAGGTGGCTGGTGACAAGTGCGTGCTGCCATGGGTTAATGTGTGTTGTTGGCACGTGTTGTTGGGAGTGTGAAATGGTAACAATAAGGTGAGGACAGAGCCTGATGCTAACGGTGCAGCTGGCCTCGCCTTGCAGGATGGCGCCCAGGATGCCCGAAATGGTCACAGCCATGGGCAGAAAATGTCTTTACACATAAACAGATCTCACAGAGGATGAGGTGAACGTAGTAAAGTAATTCATTCATTCTGTTAATAATGTAAGGACAAAAGACGGTGAGGACATTATTTTTATTGTATGTAATCTGAAAAATGTCTAAAAACCTTAGAAGATTTTGTATTAATAACGCAGCTATTGTAGTTACAGCCAGAGATTTCATGTGAAGTGCTTGTTCTAGTAGATTAAAACTAGATAAGACAGTGGATGATTTATGAGCACACTGTAAATCATGGAAACACTATTTCATTACAGTTGACATGTCTGACTGAATATTTTCCTAAAAAAAAGAAAAAGTTAGCTTTTATGTTTCGTCAGGTAGATGTTTTTCTGGAAAAGACAATCTCCAATGCTGGATATAAGAAAGTGGATGCAGGGATAAGAAAAGGATGTTTTTTAACTCTGCCATGGACTGGTGACTGGTGTAACACGCCTCGCCTGATGATTGCTGGGACAGGCTCCAGCCTGAATTGGATTAAGTGTTACAGAAAATGAATGAATGAATGAATGTTTTTTAAAAGCCCTGTTTCCAAAAGGGGTCCTTAGTACAAAATTCCACCACTGTCATTCAGTAGGCCCTATGGGTAGTGAGAAGCGAAACTTCTGAGGACTTTGCTCTTACAGTGAAAAGCAACATAAACAATTGTAGCGTAAATGCAGAACAAATGCAGTTTAACACAAAGAGTTTAGCAAACTTCATGACAATTATCTACCCAAACAGCACTCATTATACAAGTCAGATGAAGCATGTAGCACAGAGATTCCTCACCATCAACAAATCCATGCTGAATCACCTTCCTTTTGTCCACCTATGTATCCAGTTTATTTTTGGATTATTTACAATACTGTTGTAGACACTATGGCTCAGTCCTTATTTGTTTTAGTTTTAGATGAATCCTTTATGATTTAGCAACAATTTTCCTCATAAAGGTCATTTACTGGGAGAACAGATTTAAATTTTTCCTTATGCTCTGCTTTACAGTATCTATTTATTGTGCATGTACAGTGAGAGTAAAAAGTATTTGATCCCTTGATGATTTTGTTGGTTTGCCCACTAATAAAGACATGAGCATTCTATACTTTTAATGGTAGATGTATTTAAACATGGTGAGATAGAATATCAAAAAGAAAGTCCAGGTAATAACTTTCAAGAAT
>JAVQJG010154142.1:0-10631 GCA_036024015.1 Craterocephalus amniculus
TGTGGGAGGATTATGAATAAACCTAGTGATAAGTTCGGGTAGCAAACTGATTAGCTAGCTGCACTCAAGACTGTGAATATTGCAGTCATTGGCTTTATTTTCTCCAGATAACGGGCGAATGGAATTTATCCAGATGGTTGGTGTTGTCAGGAAGACAAATAACATTATAATCATTTGTGCTGCTATTTTGGGGGGGTGGATGAAGAAAAAAAAACGAAGAACACATCCAAATGTACACTAGTGAATAGACTCCTCTGGGGAAGCTTGCCTACCAATGTGGCGGACATGGCAAGGTCACGTGATTCGTGACAACACGTACAAATCCTCAATAGCGTGACGTCACACAGCGCCTCTGTGTGTTGATCTCCAGCTCTGTGTTTACTAGCCGGCCCGGCAGCGCGTACATGTACGTCCATGTACGAACACGCGCACACGCGCCCCCGTCTTTATAAAGAGCCGCCACAGGGCGGAGTTACCGCGCAGCGCGCTCACTCAAGATGGTAGACACTCACGGCTGTAGAAGTGGGAAGCATCCGACCAAAGACGAAGAGGAGCCAATATTACCTCCAAGAACCAAAGGGACAAAACGCGGATTAATATTGGTCTGGCATTCTCAAGGTGGAGAGAGCGGCGAGACCGAAAAAGACTCCAGTTTGCTCTTCTTCTGGTACGTGACTCGCTGCGGTTCTTAGCTGAGCTCATGTTGTATTGCAGAAGCAGAACTCATCATGAACTAGTCATATTTGCATTAGTTTTAGAAAAATATATAATTATGCTGTTTTTAGGCCTACATAATTTTTAGGCCTACATAATTTTAAACATGCTCTCTGTTTGGTATTAATAAATAAAGTAAAACTATATGAGGCAAAGAGGAGTTTGCCCCTCTTTTTTTTTTTTAAAAAAGTGTAAACTAAATACAAATACACAAATATAGATGTGCAACAGAATTAGCCAAGCAGCTATAATTTGCATCAGACTGTCTCTGTTAGAGGTCATGACAATACACAAGGTACACACAAAAAATAAATTGAAAACCAGTTAACCAGTTTTTGTTTTTTCGTTTTGGGGGGAATTATCAGTCTTTGTTTTTAATCTAATAGCTTTTGTAGAATTTATTAGGCTAACTTGCATTTTGGACACGTGTCCTTTTTATTAAAGATTGAAAGTGTGTTAGCTGCAGATTTGTTTTGTATTTAATGTAGAGAAGCTTAACTTGCAGCGCTGCCAGGCTTCAGCGTTCACAATAATAAAAAGTGTCCATAGTGAATAAACTAGGCTATGATGAATTTGTGAGAAATCATGACTTTATTGTAATTATTATAGAGACCCCCAAAAATTGTATACATTGTGTTTCTAAGGGAGCTCATGTGGCATAAAGGGGAGCTATAGCTCCCCCAGCTCCCCTGTGGTTCGCACCCTGGTAAGAAATCTTGATTAGAATGTGTGTCATATTGTGCCGCGGAACTGACAATAACCCTTGTGACTGTACCTAAACTATAACTCTTAAATCCCCTGTTTGAACCGAAGTGCTCCAAATTGCTCAATTTCCTTAAACAAATCGGTCTCAATAGAAGCTGCATTGAAAACAAGGGATTCCATCATGTCAAAGTGTGCAAATCTCATGTGGAAGAGGCTCTGTGGCGCAATGGACCGCGCATTGGACTTCTAGTGTAATATCAGAGGAGGTATTCAAAGGTTGTGGGTTCAAGTCCCACCAGAGTCGACTTTAAGTGAAAATTAGAAGAATGGTGTGAGACATTAAAATTCAAGTTAAATCCTTGATATAGCGTTCAAAGGTTGTCAGTCTGGAAACGGAAATACTGCTATCAAAGTTGTGGGATCTACGCGCTCAACCTAACCTATTTAAGAAGTCTTTGTTAGAAGCTGTGTCACGTTGTGCCAAGGAAGTGACCATAACCCATGTACTCACTGTACCTAAACAGTAACATAACACTCATGAATTTATTGTAAGTATTATAGAGACCCACCAAAATTTTATACATAGTGTTTCTAGGGGAGCTCATGTGGCATCAGGGGAACTATAGCTCCTCCAGCTCCTCTGTGGTTCGCACTCTGATTATGTATACATATTTATACATGTTCCCGTGAATTAATATATAACAAGAATAAATCAGTACAAATCAGATGTATGCAGCACACAGCTTTGTATGTGTAAGTGTGTGCTGCAGAGCATCCAACCAGCTGTGAGGACAAATTTAGTTGGGTAAAAGTCAGTTTTTGAGATTGGATTTAAAAGTGTCAACATAGATTGTCCAAAAGTGGTGCATCAGTGGGAGACCCAACCTCCTCTTGTGGTGGCTCCACTACTTGTATCAGTGAGGCACTTTAGTTTCACACATTCAGAATTTGAATATAAAACAGGCATAGACCCATTTCGTATCACCTAATGTTACTGAATATGATTTAACATGACTGTAAAAAATTTGCAATCTTTTTTGAATAGTTTAAGTTGTAAAAAAAAAGAAATTTGTTATCTGGGTTATTTCTCTAAGCTGAAACCTCACTGGAGGATGAAATGTGGTTCTAACAAAGACAGGTCTGTGTTTAATATTTAAATCTTTAAATCTTGTAAATACAGGTGTATTACTGTACTACTGTACAATCTATATGCTGAAAGTTCAATGTATTAGATAACATGAACTCATTGCTTTGATGCACAGAAACTCATTGTTCTTGGTAAAGGTGGTACTGTATTATACGGCCCTTGTGGTAGAAAAAGAAAATAATGATTTAGCTTGATCTGCCATTACAGATGTTGCTACGCCACAGACTAAATGCTCCATACGACCAGTAATGTGACAGTCTGATGCTGTTAGTTACAACATATCTGTGGAGCTCAGCAAGCTTTGAGAAAGCATTGGTGGGGTGAAGGTCTCAAATTCATTACCCAAATGGTTTTTATTTTGGCAAAAACTGGGCTTCAATTGAATATGTACTTAACATCTGTAAATGAGTATTTAAAAAACTTTTCCTTTTTGGCTTATCAAGCCAGTTTAAGCCTAGATAGACCACTTAGGTGTCCTTTTTGCTAAAGACCAGTCAGTTGGTTAACCATCTGCTGTCACATCAACTTTATAAATGAACACCAGTGAATCCAAGCAGAAAGTACACAAGTCTTTCTCAAATACCTTGTGTCCACTGAGGGGTACCTCACTGGTCGCTACTGTTTGGTAAGGTCCTAAATGGTCCAGCCCGTTCAGAAAGGGTTTCCACTGAAAGTCGGGCGTCCACCGGCATGCGTGGTTTCTAGCGTTGCTTTTTTAATCTCGCGACACCAACACACATGACTCTGATGCCAGTTGCTCCGCCAAAACCGTACTGTTAGATTTTCAATGGAACCACAACTGAAGGGGGCCCAAAATTGGTATATGGCATGTGCTGGTTTTATGGGATGGTTCTCCAATGGAAACGCTCAAAATAGAGTACCAGACCGAACCAGCCCGCACCGTACGGTTCAGTGGAAACGGGGCAAAAGAGTTTTTGACTTACCTTGATGCCAGAGTTTAAACCTGTCCTGTGCACAGATGATGCCATAGCTCCACTGGCGAGCTTCAGAGGAGCCAAGGATTCAGAGATAGGTGGGAAAGGAAAAGCTGCTGGATGGACCTGATTCAGAGAAAGAAAATTAAATGCCTACTTATAGCTATACCGTAATCTACCATAATTGTTAAAAGTTAAATTCACTGTAACTTTTAAGCTTAAAATCTTGTATCCAAACTGTGCAACTTTGCGGTGATTGTACCTGAGTTGGAGATGGGATGCTGCCTCCAGCCAGCCTCTCGACTGGAGAGTGCATGGCTCCCGGGCCCAAAGGACAGTTCTGGCTTATCAGCTGTCCTGGAGATAGACTGTCATTGCTGTCCTCATCGCATGATGAATTCATCCCTGAGGCCTCTGGAAACTGTGTCCCTAAAAGACAGTTGGAAAGAAAAATATCCAACTAAAGTGAAGCAAATGGCAACGCTTGCTTCTTCATCTGCTTCCTTATATGTCAGAGTATGACCTTCACAGTGTTTATAGCTTCAGGTGCTCCTTTCAAGTAAAGTCCTGCTACCAATGCTGATGCGCTAACACACCATCCTCAGACTCAGCTAAATTATCACCAATGCCTCATGGAGTTTTTTTGTCCACTGTGTGGTTAGAATAGTCATATATCAGTACATTTTACACCTTAGGAGACGCGGTACGCTCATTTTCCATACATTCAAATATCAGAGGCCCCTCACACCGCTTTAAAGCAACAGATGCTGTCTCTTAAAAGATGGCTTTACGCTAAAATTCTCTAAGATGATGCAGCGAACACATCAACTGTTTACGCAATGCCACTAATAATATCCTCATTATGGAACTTTTCCCAGAGGACTCATCCAAACTGTTGGATTTAATAGAAAAGAACATGCATATCATGGGAGGTAATGCAAGGGTGTTCCACACAGTACTAATGTTTCCATATTAACCAGCAGTAAAAAGGTTGAGTCATCCTATAGCACAGCAATTTATTCAAGCCATTATCCCCCTGCTATTTTTTCTCTGAGGCGTCTCATATAATCAGGTCATTATAATGCAAACTTAGGGGAATTTAGGGAACACTGGTGCCTGGACTGGTATGGAAACAGTTTTTCTTCGTTTTTTATGTAAAAGGTGTGTGCTATTTAATTACAGGAGCTACTAATACTGCTGCAGAGAACACGCTGCTGGCCATTAATTCGCGGGGTATGATGAAAACAACATGGGACTGATTTAATATCCTCTGATTTCATAATGTGATGAGTTACCTACTGCAGCGCTCTGTGGGTGTAGGTGTGGGTCATTTGTATAGTTACATATTTGCATGTCAACTTGGTATTAAATCTTTGTGCTCCTACAGAAAGTGGCAGTAATACAATTGTGTTTATTGTGTACCGGTGACAGAGATGGATAATCCACTAACACACTATCACATGTTATTGAATCTCTGCACTTTTCCCACTGCACATCAGTCAAGTCACTGTCAATGATCTCATCCAGGACTGACACAGGACCTATAAATTGTGTTCTACATATACTGTACCCTTAAGTTAGGCTTTCTGAAGGGCTGGACATTGAATTTGTACCAATCCTGGCCATTTTCACAGAAATATATTTTTATGTTTAAGCCTCTTAACCCTGATTTGTATCGTGGTCTACTTTTTCTTCTCTTCACTCTTTTTCTTTTTACTCTCTCATTTAATTTTTCCCCCTACCCCCTTGTTATGTCGATATGTTTACCTTATGTACTGTATTCCCAGTTGCTTGCATATCTCAATAAATCTCTGAACTTTTGTCTTGTTTACCTGGTAACGTATACAGAAATAAGAAGTGGTACAATACATCCATTTAGAAAGCACTGATGCCCATTTATTCTTTCATATTGACATAAAGTTCTGAAGCTGGAGCTAATAAAATCTGTGTCTCATCATAGTAATTACTTTAGAGCGCTCTCTCGTAAAGCAGCGTGTAATTTTATTAATAAAAACTACTGTCTTCTATGAAACATCACTCGGGCTATTTAAGGCTGTCAGCAAAGATGGAGCAGATGTCTTCACCTCGTGTCTGTCAAGCGAGGATGACGGGGAATAAAGGATTTACTGTGTTCCATGTTCACCTTTCTGAAACCCTCAGAGGTTACTGTTTGGATCACAAATGCTCAGACAGTGCCTTTGTTTCCAGTTTTTACTTTCAACTGAATGTGTGTGTGTGGTAATCACATCTGAAAGGCTGCATAATTTTATTGATAATAGGTGGAGAAATGGCCCCACAGTTCTTTCCCAAATGACATCCTGGTAGGAAATCAAAAGTGTGGCAGTGTTTTGATATATTATGATTTTAAACATATACAGCACAACCCTCCTCTACATGTACACAAGATATATGATATATTAATCACACTGTTATTGATTTTTTTTACTTTTCCTGACAGCAACACCTGGGAAAATACAAGTTTTATCAGAAGTTTCAGAAGTTATCATGACGTATGTGTTATTAAACAATTCCACACTTATATCTAGGTTATATGAAATATTGATTTTTTTTATCATTGACCTAAACAAGGCAGAAATGTTTTTTTTATTGTTGTTTTTTTAAAAAGCCAGACAGAGGCAAAGCACAATAAGTCCCAAAAGACCATAGGCCAGACAAGTCTGCTCATCAACTTTGTATTCTGTCCCTGTGACTTCTGCCTGTTAGCAAGAAAGTGGAAAATGCCTATAAGCAGGATGTACTTTTCCCAAGCTGATAAGCCAATAAATTCAGCCTTTAAGGAGACAAAAGCAGATACAAGCAATAATCCATGAGGAGTAACAAAGGTCAACACTGCCCCCACAAATATTAAGAGGTCTCCGTTAATACATGATCCATATGAACTTTTAAGAGGCTATAATGAATTTCTATCATTTGGTTTGGATATGTAACTCCGACCATTGACTATTGTTATTATTCTGTATTATTTCAATCATTCGTTCAAAAATGACATTGATATTTATTATTATTGTTGAAAGGAAAAGAAAAAATTTAAATAATTATTATCATTTAGCTTATTTTCTTAGTGTAAACCTAAAGGGTTGAATTACATTATTGAGGACCAGTGACATGAAGAAGAATCCATTTTGTGAAAAGCAAAGTTGTGAGACAGAGAATCAGACCTCACAGTGTGCTTATCTGTATCTACATGTTCTTATTCGATTGACCCACTATAGATTCATTTAGCAAAGAGCCAGCAGTTACCACAGTTCTTCGTACTTTCAGATTAACTAAAGCACTGGATTCCTTAGTTAGAGCGCAGTGACGGTTTAATGTCACTGATTACTAAACCAACAGCAGGAAGGTTGGTTAGCCTGAAGATTACTTCACATCTACAGTGTGTTTGTTATTTCACATCAGGTTTGGTTTGAGTAAAATAAGCCTGTGTTTCCTTTGAGCAGATCTGAGATCTGTCAGTGGTAATCATATCTTTAATCTTTTTTTTGCTTTATTCTAACTGTAACCTGTGTCTCCCGAGTGTTTTTCATCTGATAGTAAATATATAATATTTCATTTGAAGATATTTAGTAGGATCATCCCCACCAAAACACAGGTAACAAGAAGGCATTTTCCTAATTTTAAGTCATAGACGGAATCTGTCCTGCTTACCTATGATGGCCTGTTTAATGCTGGAGTGAACTGGCAGGATGTTTTTGTGAATCAGCTCTATAGGTCCCGGCCGGTAGGCGATCTTCTCACTTAAATCGTCTGCAAGGCGAGCTCTCTTCAGCTGCAGCTGCTTGGCCTGAGGCGACGGCTCTGCTGTCGACTCTGGAAAGCAAACAGGAGTGTTTCTCACAAATGAGGAGAAACCTGAAAATGATTTGCTAGAAAGGCAGAATATGGTGGTTACCCTCCAATATGTGCATCCTGATCAGCTCAGTTCTCTCTGGCCGCCTCTTGATCTTCCTCTTGAGGTAGTCTTCAGTCTGAGGATGGATGGAAAAGGCCTTTGCAATCACTCATGCTTGTGTGCTCGTACATCATAAAAACACTGCTTTCTTTCTTTTTTCTGCTCAGGTTTACTTCTTTAATGGCTGCTGGTGAAGTAAATGGCACTATTTTCAACTAATTTCTATGTTTCAGCATTCATTCATTACTTGACAATTTTAACAGTTATTAGTTACAGAGTTTTTCTTTTATTTTCTAATTCAGTTGAACTACTTCACAGTAGTTCAACAGTAGTACCATCTTCTAACTGCAGATACAGTAGCTCCTAGGGCAGTTCCTGTTGTACTGTATACTTTTCCGCTGCACCTCACGCTCCAATAACACTATCCATATTCTGTGCAGATGGTGTCATCTCAGCTTTTACTTCACTCGTCTAGTTTTTCTGCATTTCAGGATTATTAAATAGTTGTGTTAATCATATTTTGCCTGCTCCAGTAACTGCTGTGAGGATGACACACTCACCCGTACTCGTTCCAGGCTTCGTCTCTGCTCGGGAAGGGCAGCTGAACCTTTAAGCGCTGAAAGAATAAAACGGATAGAAAACACCGAGGAGACGTTAACATTTAGATGTATACATTCATGTTACTGAGGATACAAAGCTTTTGGATAGCTCTTTTCCTCTTCATTTTACTAAGAATAGGTTTATTGATGGTCATGATTATTGGTGTTTGGTAGCCAAAGCTTCTCGGGATTGCCTCATCATCGCAGTAAATGTCTGCACCCAGTGTACAAGTCATCTATGCACCGTGACACCTGAATTTCTGGATTAAAAAAAGAGCATAGCACAACTTCCTGGAAGTGGATGATTCCACGAAAAGCTCAATGTTATGGGTAAAAGAAATCATAATTTCTAAGAAGATCCTGATACTGAGGTCGACACAGCATATCAATAAATGGGTTACAGTCTGCTTCTGAAAACAAAAGAAAATCTTGATCCTGCACTAATTAATTGTCTAGACCTAGTTAAACACAGGTTTATAAATAGAGACAAAGAGAATAAAAAAAGTGCAAGTAGTTAATGGTACAAAGCTGTTTCTTGGGTTCAAGACTCGAAAATGGGTCAGTGTCAAACACATACAAGTCAAGCTGAGAAAATGTATAAGATAAACTGAAATTCTGAATTACAGGTTAATTATTCCTCATTCACTGACACTGTGACATAAAACCATTAAAACCTAAAGGCACTCAACCTGAACTAGAATTAAACACCATGGTAAAAAAATAATTTAAAAAAATAAACCTTTTAGAAAGTATTTGGAAACTAATAACAACTTCTCAAAGTGATTATGGATGCTGTTGTACTCCTTTCTAAAGCACTTTTCAAAAGTGTCAATTAGCATATAAATCAGGGTGTAGCTACAAGACTAATCAATCCTTTCCAATCACTGGGTGGGGCATGTTTACCCTCACTAGGGCCACATACTTGTAGAATGCTAAGTTACATCCAGTTTCTACATCTTCCTTCCAAGGAAAACTGTAAACTACTACCACAGGAAGGGCAGCACAGTGTCCTGCAAGCTGCCCGAAAGACTTTGTCTGCAGTTTTCTGCACTAAATTATTGAATTGCAAAAATATGTGCTTGTGGATCGTTTTATTAGATGTGTGACAGGACGTAAACACATGAAAGTTAGCATAGCAGTTGGGACTTTCTTGCATCAGGGATGGTAGCTCTTTGAAGGGGAATTTCGTTTCGGCGGGGGCAGTTGCCCCATACTTATCATTAGCTGGGCTGCTAGCCGCTTGCCCGGCTAAACACTGGAGCTATCTTGAAAATTCCTTTCTCCACCACTCACATGTATGAAAGGAAAGATGAAATCAGACCCCAGGCTCAAAAATAGCAAAATTCCCCTTTAAATCTGTCCTACCTCTATCTCAAGAAGAAAAACCCTTGCTATTGATGTGAATGTACAAAATGGGGGGACGTATTGGTTGCATTGTTTTCATGTCTGCACGCACAAGCCGAGTGGGACTCTGTGTGCTCCGAGGCTCCCACTCTTCTGGTTCTTGTGCGCTGCAGACCTGTAGACCTGACCAACCATCACCAATAAGCAGGGATGATCAAATATACAGTGTATCACATAGCTTACTGGTCTATTAGAAACCATGGAAAGTGGGACCAAGGGCTAAAACGACACAGCCTGACAACTTTCTCTGCTTTAAAAGCAGAATATAATTTAAATGACCAGTCTCAGATATACAACACAGACTACAGTCCAGAGCTTTTTAAACTTCATATAAGACATCCTTCTCACTTGATTTTCAATAATAAAACCTCCCTGAGGTATTTGGAGAAGAAATGCAGAAAAAAAGAAGATATAAATAAAAGGCAAAACTGGTTTTCGATAGCTTCGTGGGGACATTCATGATTACACAATCAGCAAAGATATCAGGTTGCCACTCTAATGACAGATTCAGTATAATGTCAAATCCAATTCACTGGAGCTTGCAGAAGAAAAATGTGTCCCCTGTTGTGATGCCGTCAGACTGCACTGCACACACACACACACACACACACACACAGAGAGTGGATTGGCGACCGTGAGCAAGACTCCTGGTACCTGCTCAAGCCTCAGTTCACGTCGCTGAGCACTGCCACAGTGCTGGCGCACACTTGCTCATGCACAGCCTGGAGACATCAGCCCTCTCAGACCTCACCCATCATCAAGGGGGTTATGTGGCCTCCTTGAGGGTGTATGAACCTGTCAGTCAGCAACACTAGGAATGAGTGTTGGGGTCGAGAATGGGATGGATGGATGAGCACAGAGTTTGGTCTCAGATGGAAATGAAAGGCAGGGAAACTGATATCAAGAAGATGGAGAACTATAGAGCAGATGGAGGGGAGATAAATGGGGACAGGCAGCGACAGAAAAAGAGCAACAGACCAAAGGGCAAATGAAAGGAGAAAATAGAGGTCAGAGGTCAGAGAAAAAGACCCCATTTTGTGCATGGGTGACTAACCAACATTGCTGGTCTTTAAACTTCGAGAACATGGAGCAGCATCACTTCTTCTAGCATTGATGGTCTGTTTATGTTCAGTCTGCTGCTGACCCGGGGTGGGGGGGGGGGGGGGGGGGGGGGGGGGGGGGGGGGGGGGGGGGGGGGGGGGGGGGGGGGGGGGGGG
>JAVQJG010154178.1:0-18677 GCA_036024015.1 Craterocephalus amniculus
CATCAGCTGAGCAGCACGACAAAACCCGGAAAAGCAGGCTGTGAGAGTCGAGGGAGAAATGAATGAAACACTGAAGGCGTAGCTGGCACCGGAGCCAGGTGAAACCAACCAATAGAAACACTGCTCCCATTCACCAGCGCAGGCCACGCCCATCAAATGCAGTTAGATTCGCAACCAAAACTTGAGAATTTGCAAGCAAAAAGGACTGATTTGCAAACAAAACTTTATGACTTGTAACCAAATGTTTTTAACTTGAAATAAAAAAAGTGTTATTTTCATGCAAAATTATGGTAAATTTTGACTTACAAACATTACTTTGATTGAATAAAATATTTGTTTTGATTGAAAATATTAGTTTTGATTGAAGTTGGAGAATATACTCACTCAAATGTATATTTTTTTAATTGCAACCTATTTTGTTTCTATCTCTACAAAAAAATATTTGATTCTCACTTCTTTTATTTTGCTCTCAACATTTATTTTTGGTTTCAAATCTATTCTATTTGATTGAATAATAAAGAAACAAAATTCTCTCCATAGGCATCCAGCAAAAGCTCCAAAACCAACATGTGGGCTTGCATTTTGATTATTTAAATTAATACAAACCATCAAAATGCGCTGGCTTTTTTCCTGCTCAATTTCTGAGATACAGTATGAAAGCAACCTGCAGTGCTATTGGATTTCAGAAAGGAAAAACTATATGCAAAATAAAATTTGAACTTGGTATGTTAAATGAACTACACTGAAATTATCCACACAGACAAACCTGACTATAAACGTTAGTAACCTTCATTGTCTGAGTCTTTTAAAGCTGATGGAAAGTCCACAATCTAATAAACAACTGCTTTGTCAAGGCATAATACAACTTCAAAGCAGAAAAAATGTGACCAATTTCCCTTCCAACTCTAATTACAACCTACTAAGGTTATCATGCACAAACACTTCACCTAATCATGTGCCTGGAAAAGGTTCATTTGAAACATGCTGTCTGCAGATGACATGAGACGATAATCCCCTGAATAGCTTATTCTCTGCAGCTGACAAACGTCCCTCAGCATCATTGGGACAATAAAGTCTCCATGTGGACGGCAAATATCAACCCTGACAGCGGGGAATTATCATCATGCCCATTAGTGGTTGTATTTTTAGCTGAGTGAGGAAAGGATGGGCCAGTCTGAAGGGAATTAGATAAAACCTCAGCACATGTTTAATCACACTCTTGGTGAGAACATTTCCTGATTAGACCAGTCTCTTTATATAACTACTGCACACTACGCTCAGAGTAGATTCAATAAAGTTCCTGCAGGTGACCTATGATTAAAAAAAAGTTTCAAAAAAAGGATTCAAGTTCAGCATTACGAACCTCTATATTACATTTGCAAGAACACAAACCTTTTTTCCCCACACTTTTCAGTAGTTGTTCATTTTCTTTAGTGACGCCTTCTTAGAGGAAAGCTACACAAAACTGTAGCAAACCAAAATGACAAGTCAAAAATGTTGCAGCTATGCAAGAGACATTAAGAGGTAGTTACTTGGCTTGCATGACAATATACAATTAGGTCCCCTTAAGGTCCATTTTGGCCTCTATTTATCCACATCTGTTAGCAACTAGTTGCCCCATGCTCCACATGGCTGTGCAATGTTCAGGAAAATTGAACAAGACTGCAATCAGAGGTCCTGTGTTCGACCTCTATTTCAAACATCTGTATCTCACAACGTTTGAAGAATGCTAAAGAATTATCTTTGATGAAAAAGGAGAGAGGGGAAAAAAAAGCTTTTTCAAAAAATTACGCTCTACTTCTTATAGCCAATAAAAGTTAGGGGAAATCCCACTGATACAGAGCACACAACTAATAATAACCAGCAGAATGTTACACATATGTTAACAGCTGACAGCTGACCTTTTTTTTCCATCCCGCCTACAAGTGGGAATGATCACCGGAGCTACATTTAACTGCAGCTGGTAGTGTCAAGATGCAAAGATTATGGCCACTAATGAATATTAGCCAACTTGCAGCCACTGGGTATTTAGATGCAGCTTACCCCCATTGATTTCCCTGCAGGGTGAAGACAACTTTATCCCGGTGGCAAGTCCCTGGCTTATCTCTGCCGACTGCAAGTCAGCCCAACAGACGGGGCTTGTTTTCCTGGCCCGTTTTCAGTTGGATTCGAGCCTGGCAGGTGTGAGCGGGGATACCTGACTGAGAGGGGCAGCGGAGTGTTTGTGAGGAGGACAAAGATGTCCAGCAGTGACGGGGGTTAGCATTACGAAGGGAATATATTGAGTAGAGTAAAATTACTACAAAGTCCAATGCGCTGGATTATTTCAGAGAGCAGGTGGCTGTGAAAAGCAAGGAGATGGAAAGTGAGAGGTCGTCTGGAAAAAAAAGGTGACAGATGGGTTTCGGAATTGTATATGTTTGTACTCGCCAGCACAGGAGGGAGCACGGGAGTACACAACGGGCACAGAGATGGGAAAGACACAAATCTAATGTTGATTTCAACTTCATTTGTATGACACAAATAGTTTGAGAAATAGAAAAAAAATGAGATCTGATTTCCAACATATTTCAGTGATTGCCCTCTTTAAGTCATGAATTGCGCCTTTTTTTTTGAGAGAAAATTACTTGGTAGCAGATAATGCCGTTGTCACTTTGTTCTTACAGCTGATGAGTTGACTGTATGTGGGGGCAAAGCGTGTTTGAGTTTCTGTTGCTGAGATTGATGTACACACAGAAAAGCACAAAAGGAAAAGATTTTCTGTGATTTCTATGGATTAAACTCGGATTAATTTCTTCAAAGCCTCTCTCAGGGCGGACCCCATGTCCGAGGCCAGCTGCCTCTGTAATTCATCCCATTCATCTTTAACTCAAACAAAGAAAGGAGGAAAAAAAGAAAGACTTACGGCCATGCAAAGTAGCCAGACCCTTATCAATGCTGTCGAGAACAGATACACAACGGGCTCCAGGTCATCATTATTTCTGACTTAATGTCCCTCCAATCAGTAGGGATGACACAGCCGGGGGTGCTACTGGTCAGACGCAGCAATGCTCATTCATTAGCCACCTGCTTTAAGGAAGGAGGGGAGTTCATGCTTGACTAAATTTTGTCCTCTTCCTCCACAAAGTGTGACAGTCTCTAGTCAGTAAAGTTTAGATAGAAGGTTGCAGAAAAATGCTTCTGGTTTCTGTTCTATTATGTTTTCTTTACCCTGATTACCCGTATTTGACTGCATTATTCCTTTAGTTTCAATCTTATTTTAATTAGATTAGACTGAAGAAAGATAATCGGCGGAGAGTTATTTTGTTTCCTTTGTAAAAAGCTCTTTGAATTAGACTACGAAAATGTCTCCCGTTTGTGATGTTGATGCAACGACACATTTATTTCATGTGAGGAAAATGCTTGCAGTTTCTTCATTACTATACATGAAAAAAGATAGATTCAGAAATATTTTCAATAATGTGCATTTGGATTGATATGCTAATAAGCTACATGCTAATTACCTTACAATAAAGCCCATTGACTTGGTGGCAAAAAACTTGTCAGTGACCCTCATATCAATCAGTTTCTCATTACCTGGATTGGGATCCAGATTCTACTCTTCTGAGTGGATTGTGAGATCCATAGTTTTAAATTTAAGTGATCAAAGATCAACCTTAATAAAAAAAAACCTGACCTGGCTGGACTCTGTAGTTTCTGGAAATAAAATGTTCAAACCTTAAAGGGGAAAAAACTAAGGACGTGTTCTCACTTTATCAGCATATCAGTTTGTTTTATAGGTAAAGATATTTGCTGCACAGGTTTTGGGTAAAGCAACATTTCTGTATTGCTAGATGTGGAATGGACTCTGAGCATCATTTGGCACAAAAATGCTTCCATTCCTTTTGAGTCACCTCCGGTTTAACAAGATCCCGGTGGTTTTACTTGACTGTTCTCTCCCATTTCCACAGATGTGCAGAGCCTCAACAATCCATTGAGATGTTTACAAATAAGGCGAAGAGCACAGAGAATCCACCCTGCCTAGTTTCACAAGAATAATTCTGTATGTCTTTCTAAAAAAAACCAAACCCAAATGGTATAGGGAATTTCCTGAAGGTTATATTTGAGTATTTTTCTAAAGATGAAATATTCATTACTGAATTTAAGTATGGAAAGCTAAGAAATGATCCCAAGGATCACTGCGGATGATCATAGTTGTGAGCATGTTATTGCATTTCCAAATATCCTCTCAACCTGAGACAAAGCACAGCTATGACACTGATCATTTCTACATTAAAACAGCTTAAAACATTTTTGTGGTTTTGTCATCTTCTTAAGTGGGAATGATTTTTTTTCCTAGTCGAGGAATCTGATTTGCACAGTATTAGCTTTGGTGGGTGGCATACCGTGATCTAGGATGATGAGCTGGGCGCTCGACTGAATGTTGCCTGCGTCGTTTTCTGCCAGACACTGATAGAAACCTTCATCCGACTTGACCAGACCCAGAACCTGGAGGTTGTGCTCCTTCTGCAGAACAAAACAGAAAGAAAGAAGGCGGAAAACAAATGAATCGAGTTAATACAGACAAACGTAGGCAGATCTGCACCTGCTGATGGTACAATCCCATTACTGCAGGCAAGTTCAGAGAGGTTCCACTGGAGAGGAAAATTATCTCACAATTATTTTGAAGTAGTCGCTGGGGATGACAGCGTCTCCATTCTTGACCCATTTGACGGTTGGAGCTGGTGATCCTGAAACTTCACACTCAAAGACAATGTCCATGGACTCGTGGGCGTAAATGTTGGCCGGCCGCTTGACAAACTGTGGAGGACCTGCGGGGTCGGGAAAGGAAAGCAGGGTCAGAAAAGTCTCAGAGATGTCGACCCAAATTGATAGGAGTCATCTTTTCTTTTTAGATTTCAGACATGACAAACCTGGGACACTAAACCCAGCTGTAATGGCCTCTCTCAGAAAATGCACCACATCAAACGATGTCATGCCTCCCTTTCAACTGGACAGTGAAAGGAACAGCAACCAAGATAATTTGGCCACAAATAAGGATTTCTTGCAGCCATTATATCATTTCCCGCTTTTCTTTCAGCGTATACCTACAATATTTGGTTTAAAGATTCAATAACCTCCAGCCTTTCTTATGCATGAAAAAAAGGCTACATTTCTGTCCAAACAGTACAACAGCATTCAATAGTGGCTAAGATGAACACTCGCAGATCTCCCTAGGCCTGGTAATGAGGGCCAGAAAGGAGTTACTTGATCTGCAGGGGTGATACAGTGCCTCATCAATCTGTCCAGAAACAAGGTCGGTGGGAGCGCAGGCCAGGCCTTGTCCTCTCTCTATAATTGGACTGTACTTGTTGTGAGAAGAGACAGTAAGACAGGCTGTGCATGTGTGTGTGTTCCTGTGTGCACATGCATTTGTGACCTGTGTGCATTCTCTGATAAGCAGTGACCTCACTGACCACAATTTAAATGAATGTTTTGTTAGTGTGTCAAGCTTTGTGCTAAGCCTGTCTGGTTCTCTGACAGCAGGACATTAGCATGGATTTTGAGGCAGTTCACACGGGCTGATGGGTATTAGGAAAATTAGGTTGAGAAGGTCCATTTTTGGCTTTCTTCAGTGGTGTAGCCGTTTGCAAGATCAAGTATTATCTGCTTGATGTAGCGACGGCTGATTCTTTATAGTAGATAAAATTCCAGCCTGTTATTTTTCATTAATAAAAGGAGAAAGCAGTGAGAGGAGTCATGTTCCCCAGATGCAAATAAGCAACTCTATAAATATACACAACTGCTTCTATAATAAAGCATGAAGCATGGAACTGCAGTTACGGAGCATGCAAGCTCCAAGATGAATTTGTATTTCCCTGACCTCGAAATGCACTTTGTCCATCTGTTTGGTATTTTCATGCTTGTCTCGCAGCTTATGAAGGAAAACTGGAAGGAGAGCTGCAACTTGATACAAGTTGCACAGAAACAATGGAACAATTCTTCCTTCGTACACGTATAAAATCTACTGATATGTTTTAAAAATCAGTTTTAAGGCTGTTCCATCAACAAACTGATAAAAACTGATTCTCTGTCACATGCTTTGCAACGTTTTAACATGTCTCACAAATTCATGTTTCAATGTTTGAGAAAACCCCCTAAAAACACTGAACAAAGGCTTCTTTCTTAATGAGTTGAAATCTGCTCTGCCTTATATACGTTTGTCATTACATTTTGGGAATGGCTTGTTGATGGCTTTGTGTAATTAAAAAGAAACCTTTTCTTTAAACTAAGGCTCCACAGTTGGTCTGTTACAGCAGACCAACTTCATGCAGTCTTTGGGTTTCTGTTTTTACTTGGAAGCTTGATCCTTATCGGCAATCTTAATTTTTTGTATTGAAGTTAATCATCCTTTAAAACGTTTGGTTAAAACTGCTCTTAGTGGAAAATATTAGCTTCTACAAATCCACACGCGTCACTCAGATGATATCCTGGGAATTTTTCGATGGAAGATAAGCAGCAAGATAATACGATCATTTAAACATGAAAAAACTTAAACCAATTTCATATAGTCAACGTCCTTGGGTGATTGAAAATGTGTATGTATGCAGCAGTCTGCAAAAGTCCTGAGCGACCCTTCATTTATACTGACAGGAAAACTGAAATAGGTGCAGGAAACAGATGATTCATTTGCACATATAATGTAGACAGAAACAGTGTTTGAAGAAGTTTGTCAATAACAACTTGGTATGAGCAGCTTCACTCATCTTAGTCAAACTGTCTAGTAATAAAGTACTGAAGTCTTCTCCGGGCTTATTAAAGGACATTTCAAAGCTCTTCTTTAGATGTTTCTGCCTTTAGTTCCATTCTCTGTAAAGACCATCCTGAACTGTTTTGGTAGTGCTGAGCTCCGGGCTCTGGGGAGGAATCATCACTAAATCAGACCTGTTGTCACTGATTGTCACTCCAGTTTTCGTGTAAACCAGACACAGCCTCTTCTCCCCGTTTTCCTTTATTAAGAACGGCTTCCTGTCAGCCACGCTCCCATGGAGACTGTTTCTGATGAGGGCTTGGCTTTGGCTTGTGCCCCTCCACTTGTCTAGCTTCCTGAAATTTTTAAGGACACAACATGCTGATATATCCCAGCCAGTAGCTGTTTGGGGATCACCTTGTTTGTGGAAAAATGCTATTCTATGCTCGTCAAATTATGTTATTTTTTATATTTCTCAAAACCACTTTTAAGACAAAAGGCAAATTTCTGGCTCCAAGGAAGCAAAACACAGAAATAAGGGGTGGTTTAAGTCCTTTGCCCAGTGCTACAATTCCAAACAGTGTGTTGAAACAAGTCTGCTGTTCGTTTTGTTTGTTTTTGTCTGGGACTTTCGTAAGCTATTTTGCAACCATCAGATAGTGCCACAGAATACCTTTCCATGATTAATATGTGTTTTTGTTGAGCTGCTGCGATAAATAGCGAACACCAGAATGGAAATGAGGATAGTGATGCTCCAGACCGACATCGCCCTGCTCTGTGTGTCTCTCTGTGTGCATCTACGTATGTGTGTGTAATGATGCTCCCGGCAGGGGGGTGCCTGAGCTGTGAATGATGCGTTTCACAGTGTGGTGTCCTCTGGATATTTGCCTTTTGTAGGTGTGCAGTGGAGACATGCAGAATTGTTGATTTACTTTCATGTTTCAGGGAGTCAGCGCAGAAGCAGCAGTGACTCACGGAGAGTAGACAGCATTCAACATGCGGCACATTTTTTCCTTTCCTTCTCCTCTTGCTGCTCTATGACACACATAATTGTGTTTGTCCTTTTTCAGAGCAGAAATATATCAACCGGCTAATGTTTTCTGTTTTACCATAATGTAAATCTGTGTGTTGAAGTCCTTTCTGATGTATGCAGACGTACATTCGCGGACATCCATGCTGCCTCAGTCTGGGCACGTTCACCATTTTCAAATGGGTATTTGCCTCGCATCACAATGTCTTTGTGGAAGTATTTGTGTCTGTGTGCGTCTGTGCAAAGCCCCCTAGTGAGGGCTGCTGGTGACAGGTTTGATGGTGGCTGGTATCCTGCAGCTCGATTTATCTGTCCCTCTCTTTCGGCTCTACCACTCAGTCTCCAGTCTTTTTTTCCCTGACTCTTAATCTTCCAATAACTCCCTGTCTATCTCTCCATCTTCTGCCTCCCCCTCCTGCTTTCCATCTAAGCAGACATGCACCATTTTCTCTAAATGGAGTTCAGACATTTGGAACCTATTGGAGTGAGCAATGAGTAGGAACCCCCTAAATAAACCGAAATAGCTCTTGGGGGGTAGTGTTTAACGGGAGCTTTCGAGGAGACATGCATCTGTGTATGTGGAGGTGACTAGCCAGCTTTAAAACCATCTTTAATTGGCCATTTGCTTGTATTTTTGGTTGTAAAAAATTTATTTTCAAAAAGAGAAGAAACCAAGTGTCACTCTTACTCTTCATTCCTATTTCAAAAATCCAACATAAGAGAGCAAAGAGCATGTTTGGCTTGCGTCTGGTTGACTGACAGGTGTCTCATCCTCGTACACCTGAGATACTTCTGCAGCTCCCACATTTCTAATACGCCCTGAATCCTCCGACTCGTATGATTAACAAGTGGCAGCAAGGCATATGTCCACATCCAGAACAGATCTTATATATAATCACATTGATGACATCGCACATGCTAAGCACATACATTTCACCAGATGCTCAATTCTACCAGCTGAAATATCTCTAAACAAGCCAATTTGTTTTGGAACAAAAATAACCCTCGCTAATGAGAGCGAAATCCGACAAGGACAGAAAAACAACAACAAAGGAAAGATACGGGAAAAAAAGGGGAGGCATCAAAACAAATATAAAGAAAAGAGAAAAGCTGAAAGAAGCGCAACAGCAGTTCTTTGGGGCTGGTATTATCTCTCTAGCCTGTAGCTTAGTAAAAGAAGCTTTAATGCCGACTGACTCCAGTGAACTACTGAAGGAGGGCCACTAAAAGGTCATGTGTGTGTCTTACTGTGAGCTTGTTAAAACAAAACCCCACAGGATTCCCTAAAGGGATTCTGGGCAGATTACTTTACTGGTATCCAGGAGTAAACTGAACACAGACATACCAAAGGACAGAAAGTCTCGCCGCCTTCCTTTGGTGCTAATAAACGTATGTGAATGAGGGAGAGAAAAAAAAAAAGAAAATAGAAAACAATTTCTGGCTGTGTTAAATCATTTAGGGGGGAAGTGCTTTTGTGGATATATATTACCAAATATTTAGGCAGTGCAGTCCTCCGCTGAGCCGTAATGTTTGATTGTTTAAACAGTCTTGCCCAGACTCCAGTTAGTTTTAGAAAGGGGAAATCATTTCTCGCGGGTAGTCTGGGTCTACTCCGAGGGCGAATGGATCTCGGACTGCACTAATTACCCATCCTGCTCTTCCAGAGATAACAGTTTTACTCCGAGTCCTGGCCAAAGCAAACAGCTTCAACAGCAAAGCTAAAAGTAAGATGCTTGGTGCCTGCATTCCTAGTAAATGAGCTGATAATGCTGTGCTGCTAGAGGCAGAGCCATGCAGATGTGTTTCAATCTCTCCATGTTTTTGAGGACTCCCGATGCTCTAAAATGACAAGAATTGAATGAAAGCAGATGCATGTGTTTGTCCACGACATGCTGAGACAAAGCCTGCAAAGCCGGCATGCCGGAGTCTGACGTCTTCAGGTCAGCATACGGCTCTAACGCAGATGATCGCACGGCTCAGCTGGGACTGTGCTGAAAACACAAAGAATATCTCATTTGTTCATACTTTCTCAGTCCATACTGTATGCATAATTTAAGTTGGAATTGTGATATTAATGTCTGCAATTATAGAACAGAAACAAACGTGACTAGAATAATACTTCGTTAATTTCCAAATGAAAATATAACATTACAGTATAATGAATAATTGATGAAGTCAATATGATAAGTATAAATAGGGAAGAAACGAGCATTTAAAGAGTCATTATGGTAATTAGCACCACAGCTAGGCGGTCACTTGGCAGAGGAGGGGTTCGAAGAGCAGTCTTTCTGTGTGGAGTTTACACGTACTGCTTCTCTCCGGGTTTTCCGGCTTCCTCTCACCGTCCAAAGACATGCATGTTAGGTTGACTGGTCACACTAAATTCTCCCTAGGAGTGAGTGTGGGTGCTTGTTCATCTCCCCTGTGCAGGGTGTACCCTGCCTCTCGCCGGCAAATCGCTGGGCTATGTTCCAGCTTCCCATGTCCCTGACTTGGAACAAGCTGAATAGAAAACGTATTTTACATGAGGATATGTGGGAATGAATGACCTTCTATGGAGGAGACTGAAGAAGTCTCTGACTGAAGATGCTGATTACTATAGCTGGGTTTACTTTAATCAAAAAGCAACTAAGAAAAGCCTCACACATAAAAAAGAATCTGGTATGTTTTCACTGAGTAGCTACAAATGGGCTGTGAAGAATCACCGGAGCATGGAAGACAGATTTCTAGTGACTAAACAGCAAAAGCAGCTATCCTAGTAGGAAACCTACGGAGGAATTGCAGTGGCTAGCCACAGTTCTACAGGAATCATTCACAACTCTGGAAACATCTGGCAAGATGATGGTTAGTCACATGAATTCAGCAAGTGCGAGCTCAGACTGTAAACAGCTGGTGAGTCAACAACCGCCTCAAAGAAGGGTAAAAAACTGTGTTTGTGTATCATTGAAACTTTTTTTTCTTTTTCTGTTTTATTCAATATTTTCTAAATACAAATAGAAAAGGGAAAGTGAGGTATGTTGTGTAGAAGGTGTGCGGTGTTGTCCATGATGATGTGCAGTTTTTAGGAAACTTTTCTACCCACAATTAGCTTCGGGGCCTCTGCAGAGGACCCCAGCAGCTATTTTTAACACTTTTTTCAGTTTTCTTAAGTCACTGGTACTGTGGGATGCCATCTTCCAAGTAAACTTAATAACTGGTCCTGTTTGGGGGAGATACTTACTTCCAATAGTCCCATGAGAGCCAATTTACGGTTACAATTTTGTTTGCAAAATCAGATATACATATCTTTACTCAAATGGAAATATATATGCTTTATTTCCCCATAGAGCCCTCCATTCGATGAGCAATTAGATATTCAAAGGACGTTTCAGGCCGTCTATCAAACAACAGACAAAATATACCGAGCTGGATAAAGCTCCCCGTAGAACACAGTGACCTTGGACTCTGTAGTACAAAGCCTTTTTATAACACAACATAGATAAAAAAAATTAAACCCTGTATATATATATATATATATTTTCCATGTGAGAAAAAAAAAAACATACGCTCCAAGCGAGTGTTTTGCTTGATATGATTTGTGTTCTTTTAATAGCCAAAAATGGAAAGTTCCTTTTTATTTCGACCAAACTATAACAGCTTCATGACACCGAAGGGGCGGCTGCTGGACAGCATGGCTAAATGTCCAATAGATTGGATCAAATCTACTTTTCACTCACACACCATTCACAGCAGACTATTTCTATTGCCAGCTGAAAATAAAATGCTGTGAACAGATAGGAAATCAAAAGTTTCCCAGAGCAGTGCGGCCGATGTGCTAATAGAAGAACACTGTGTTCTGCGCACTCACGCTACGAGACGTTTTCTTTAAACTTACCATGCATATGGCTTGTTCTAATTCAATCTATTCTTTCTCATTTCTATAGCAAGATAAAAAACTCTTCCTGACTGTGACTGGGAATCTGAAGCGCTTCGTCCACTGGAGAGACTTTTAAGGAGAGCAGGGATTTCCTGCATGCGAGTGAAACACGTGGAAAGAACAATAACGTGATGACATGATAACACACGGGCGTGATAAATGGGGACCACTGACTAGAGCCCTGTTAAAGTGCTAACAAACAGGTTACACAATATTCTTGTATTGCACACACACTTAAACACACACACAGAGTCCAGGTCTAGGTGGTGCCCCAGTCACGCAAAGCCATAATCAAAAGCTGCTGCCTTCTCTGGTCTCATTTATCCTCTTGCCAGCTCTAATAGAGGGTGAGATGTCATACAAAAGTTGTACAAAACATTCACGCGCGCGCACACACACACACACACACACTCACACACACACACACACGCACACGCACACGCACACGCACACACACAGTTATCATAGAAACACATTTTGTGTGTGTCAACACCCTGCATGGGGCCCTGAGATATGATTTAAGTGGTCTAAAAGGTCCTGTTAAAACCTCACAAACTTCCTGTCTGGTTGTGATTCTGCTGCAGCATGACACATTTTTCCATCAGCAACGGCCATCTTTACACAATCTCTACACATACAAAGGCTCTTCTCTAACTCACTGACTGAGCGATTGTATTTTATGAGACAATAAGGCATGCCATGCTCTTTGATCACTATTTCATGTTTTCCAAAAGATTGTTGTCTTTGTCAGGAATGTTCATTGTTTGTCTAACTAACAGAGATTTTCCTGTTTAATGATCTGGAATGATTGTTTAATGATTGTTTGCATAATACCTTGTCTGGTAAAAAAATAATACTATTTTTAATAATCAATTCCTCTAACAGATATGATTGCAGCAGAATATCAAGCCTATTATATGAGTTCAATTTTGTGATATGAGTGACTATAAATTCATATGAAAATTTAGATTACACTAGTAAATACTGTAATAAAATGTTACTAAGAGCGGGTTTAAAAGTGCATATGAAATCATGCCAGTGTCCTAATGAGCATCAACAGCATCCTTTACTGTTGTAATGTTCTCCTAATATCGTCCCACCTTGTGCCTCAAAATCATCCAGACTAGTTTACCTCTTATTTTAAGCATATATTATAAATTGTTAGTCAGTTCTTTGTCACATCCTTTAGTTTGACATTAATGAAGTGTAATAAAGGCCACAGTATTCAACAACCCCATTAAGAATCATTATGAAAACTCAAGCTTTCATGTGGGGTCAAACTGACCTTGAAATACAATAATTACGCCAAAGCTAAACTTTCCCGTTCATTAGAAGAATCCATTTCAAAGTATGTCTCAACATTTCTCATCTTAAGGTGAGGCTGTTTTGACAACAAGCTCTTTTGGTTATTTTAACATTTTATTTTCAGTTGTCTCAGTTGACGTAAAAATAAAAACTACAGTTTTACCACTTTTTCAAAGCTGAAAACATCAGAAGTTAAACAAAATACACATATTTGAATACACAGATGTCTTTGGCTTTGGTTTGTGTGTGTATGCATGCGTGGTTTTATTTCTCTTCCTCTACATATGAGTGCCAGCTGCATGACGGAGCCTCAAGCTATCTCCAGGCAAAGCCCAACAGTTTTCCACCAAAATCAAATCCCCAGCTGGCTTTCTGCATCTTTTCCTAAGCAGAAACTGTCCAGTTTTTATGAAAAGCCACTTGCTGTAAACACACAATTCCCTCTAGTTACTGAGGGAAAAAACACCCCAAGGGTGTTTCAGTGGAAGTCAGTCATAGGAAAAAATGTTTTGTTGCTAGTATACATTCATATCACATTGATTCGAGTGTCCTTTACAGGCGTAACAACTTATTGAGGGAATCAGTTGACCTTTCCAGTGTCACTTTTGTTGTTAAAAGTGCCAATCAATGGCACAATCTGGCTTCTTCATGAATGTGGCAGAAGCAAATGCAATTAGCCCCGTGAGTCTACTACATGGGAACTAATCAAACTGTTTTATTGTATTATGAGGACACTTGTCATTCGAAATTCCATGAGTGCTGATCAATCCTCTGCAGCCTTTTCGGAATGTCGGCTGAGGATGGTGGGGAACGGGCAGAAGGATTTCAGAGGGAATTTGGTGAAGAGCGAAAAGAAATGAACTGAGGTGTCCTGCGACCTGCACCGATTTTCCATTAATGTCTCCTTTAATCACAGCAAGTGACAGGAAGTGATGAAAGGAAGGTTGAGGGGTGACAAGGATATGAAGGGATTTGGGAAGAAAGGGTGGAAGTCATGGCAAGAGGCGTATGTGTGTGAAATGCAATGAACCTTCAGAGGGAGCCTCGGGGTGTTTCCCCGTTTTAAAGTTATTTAAAACCAAATCTTCCTGACTCGCTGCACAAGAAAACAGAATACAAACACACATCTGTTTATGTGTAGTTTTATCATGACTGTGTCTGATTTATTTAACATCCAATGTAATGACTCCTAAATAAGTTTTTTTTTTTTTTTTACCTTGAGCACACAGTGAATATTGAAAATATTTTGCGAAGTCTGTCACTCCAAGGCAACAGCACCATTTTCATTATGATTTAACTTTTTTAAAGTTTACATCGAATACAAAATTATATCTGAGTCACTGTGGTTTAATGAAATATGTGGAAAACAGGAGAAAACTACTGATCTGGAAATGGGGACATCAAAAAAGAAATATACAGACATGTTATAATCCTGTATATATGTACATTTATATATATGTATATGTATATATATATACACATTACACAAACACACATATACGTACTGTATTGAATAACCTACAGTAACACGTTATAGCCTGCAGTACTCATGACTTTAGCAAAGTATAAACATATTATCTGATGCCTGTTCAAATTTTAAAGAGAAATCAGACGTATTCAAATTAAAATTCTAATTTGGATTTGCACCTCTCACAAATGTCTGCCAAGACAAACTTATATTACATCATCATTTATTTTTTTCTATTTAATATTAACTATGGATTTTTCTTTTTTCTTTCGTTTCTCACACTTTTTTTGACTTTCTTTCTTTTTTTTAACAATTTATCTTCTCAGAGAACATTTGTTTGTTTTTTTTCTTCAAGATTTTTGTTATAATCTCAAACAACAAAGTTTAATCCTAATGTAGAAATTTTTGAAAACCTTCAGGTAATCAATCTAAAAATGTCTTTAGAAGAGAAAAATACACATGCCTCAAGTGATGATGGATAATGGGAGAAACTTTTTTTACCCCTCCAAAAAAAAAGAAAAAGAAATAACACAAATTACAGAAAATATAATGATACAGCATAAATTGTTATGCAGAGTTTATAAGTGGTCAATCACTACATCGTCGTGTGTGTAGGAATAAAACTACTTCACAAAATGTTGATTACTATACACATATATAATCATTCAAGGATAGTAGATATGCTGTGTGAACCTTTAACTATACCTTTATGTGTACAAGCACTCATTTTTACCCCGTAGGTTGCAACAAATCAGCACGCCACATACAGTATTTGCCTGTTCTCCTCTACCTCTGCTGTCTTTGGATGCCGGAGAATGCGCCTCATTTCACTTCCTCACAACTTAAACACTCAGCTTTGTTCCATGTCTGAAATAAGAGTCAAGAGGGCTTTTAATAAGCTCATTCCCAAACATAATAAGATGGAATTAGACGGTTTTCATTGATGGTCTGAGAGTTCAGTCAGACCAGGAGAGACTTCTCTTTTCTCTGTTGCAATCTCTGTAGTAACGAATGCAGCCTCACCTGTCAATGCTCTGCACTAATTTCCAATTTTTGCATTAATTTAGTCCCGTCACTTGGGCTCTCATTTAGTCCAAACAATGAAGCCACTAATATGTTCACATATTGGCTGATTTGCAAGCACAGCAGGATGACTGAAACCCTGTGGTAGAAATTCTGATTATATAGTTCTTACATCGTAGCAGCAGAATTGTTTTTTCTATCCCAAAGGGTGACAGATTGTTCCACACATCATCTAAAAGCTACAACTGGTTCCTTTCTGGTATTTATTCATGTGTATTTAAAAATAGACTGTTATATACTGAATTTTCAACCATTTATTTCCTAAAAAGAACCCATGTATTTCCCAGTTCTAACACTCCACTTTTTTATCCGTGGCTCGGATTACGATTTGGTGTTTTTGACCTTGTAAAGCAAACTGAGGGGAATCCTACCGGTGTTGTAGAACAGAGGATAGATGACACGGACTGATAAAAACTAACCTTGTACTGTGAGCTGAGCCTGTGCTTCGATGGTGACGTTAGAAGTTTCTGCCAGACAGGTGTACATCCCAGCATCCTCCTCCGTGAGGTTGGAAATCTGGAGACTGCCTCCTCCCACCACTTCCACACGACCCTCGCTGAAAACAGAAAGAACAGTTGTGGTAAATGAGGAAAGTAAATTTAGATAGATTGGTGCATCTTTCCCTTTAAAGTCCCCGACCTTTATGTGCAAGGTTGTACCGTTAACACTGTCAGCATCCCATGGATGAACTCTCCTGAAGCTGAGCTTGAGCAGCAATGCCATCTTTTTAATAGACTTGCAAAGTGTGTAAAAAGTCCTGACAGGCTTATTTACATGAAACACATTCCCTCCTCTCTCATATCATTCAGCGGTTATGGTGGATTTTCTGAGGCTTCATGCTCCCCCACTGACCTGAGTTTGACTCCACACTTTGTCCTCATTTCTTTGCTCGGTCACCTCACACCAACTCTGAATAAATAAAATATGCTGCAAGCAAACCCAGCATCCTTTCATAAAAAATTAAAAACGAAAAATCAAATACTCTCCAACATTAATGGCAATGAACCAGTAGAAAAATTCAGGATTTTTTAAAAATTTAGTCACACATTGTAATTAGAGTTAGGTAGGAATAAAAAGTGCAACATCCTGTAATCAGATGCCTTTCAAAAATAGATGTTCCATGACAGATGTCTTGCTGATTTATTATGCAGCCATCCCACAAGACTGTGCAAGTCTACATAGCCTGTACATCAGCAACACAGAGATTGTTTCATGGTGTTAACAAATGTTTTCATTTTTTTCATCAGCTGTTAAATAACTGGGGTGACACATACATCTATAAAACCTAAAAGAAAATAGACATACTTCAGGAACTATAGTCCAAATCAAAAGCAGAAAAACAAAGCATAATGTTATTTCAAGATGCTTTCGGCCCTAAACATGATGGGCTTTTTCCTTTTCTCATAAAAGCTTTAAATGTTCATTTGGATCTTGAGCTGCATTTTAATTAAATATGTTGTGTTGGAATTACCATAAGCATGAATACTTTCGTCTATGAATACTTTGTTTACTTCACATGCAATAAATATACATTGTAAAGTGGTTGGAGGCAAAGCTGGCTAATTTGAAACCAAATTATTAATATTGGATTGCAACATCAGAGATGTGCACAATTATGAATACTTATTAGTTGATGCTATTTATGCCTAATCCTAAAATATAACCATACTTCTATCTATCTATACAGTGTAAGCCTCCCCCTTTACTGGTGACCCCCCCCCCCTTAAACAGTCCTGATTCAGATTTTCCCATTAGGACCGTTCTGTGGCCAAGATCTGGCTTGATTCAATGAGTACTTGAGTTTGGGAGTGGAAGGAGGCTGAGGGGAATGAAAACAACAATCAATAGCTTACAGAGAGAACTCAGTGTTCAGAGAGGGAGGGTTAGCTGAAGAAGATAAAAATCCAGAGAGCCACAGCATACACGATGCAGTGGGGAAAAAACGTAACAAAACCAAGACATAATTGGTTTTGCACAGTGGGGATACATGCCGAGCTAAATGGTGCAATGTGGGAGACGACTCTGTTGGTTTAGTTCTACAGCCCGAATTTCAGAAACGTTGGGACGCTTTTTAAGCTTGAACAAACTGAAACTAAAAGAATTATATAGATTTCCCTTGCACTCGTCCTGCATGTACACCTCTAGAAGTTTGTAATTTTCTAAAAACATACTTGGTTTTCACCGAACCCGTAGTCATATCGTATGGTATTGATATCAAGATATCTGGCATGAATATTGAGATATGAAATTTTGTCCATATTGTTCAACCCAACTTCAAATCACATGAGCCATTGTTTTATTCCCAACACAACACACATAAGATAACAGATGTCGCATGCATGAAATGAGCTCATGTCAAATGTGTCGCTGTTACAGGTCTGTTGGGAATAAAAATATCAGTTTTTTTAGTTTTCCCTTTGTTCAGATTTAAAGAACTTCCCAACTTTTCTATATTCTGGGTTGTAAACAAACTGCAGACTAGCCGGATTTTCCACATAAGCTCCACTGTCTCTCCCTCCATGACTACTCCTGGTTTGGCAGCATTGGCCTGCGAGACCATCTGCCTGTCTGCCTGTGCTGGAGTGGAGCGTTCGAGTGGCACTCAACCTGCTGTTACCACAGTGACATCACTGTTTCAATTGTACGGCAGGGGAAAGACAGATTTTAACACTGACTTTGATTTAACAGTATTGTGTATTCAAATGTTGATCCAAATGCGTCATTTTGTGGGTTTTAGACATGCGTTGCACCGATGGTGCTAGGCTGCAGTTCTGCTTCTATCACTCATCCAAACAAAAAGCCTCAATTTAATGTAAAATAATGTCACTTATGTTAAAAAATAATGCTCAATTATAGCCAGCTTTGATGTTAAAAATACTTAAATATAGTCAATTTTGCCGAGTTTTGCCACATTATGCAAGTATTTACTGTAATCAACCATTCATAACAAATGTGGAACACTCAAGGCAAAGGGCAGGGTTATGAGGTCAGGTCAAGAGAACGATGTCGGTCCATTTAGACCAGGGGTGTCAAACTGGTTCCAGAAAGGGCCATGTGGCCGCAGGTTTTCATTCCAACCAAGCAGCAGCACACCAGACTCCACTCATCTCATCAGGTTTTCATGTTAAGACTGGATTCACTTGAT
>JAVQJG010154191.1:0-12949 GCA_036024015.1 Craterocephalus amniculus
GCACGCCATGTGAAAAGGCCCTAAAACAAGTTTTTAAAAAAATGTACATTTTCATAAATCATCATATTTCATCAAATTCCATATTAACATAGGAACCAATCTTTGACATCACCTTAAAGTGCCTCTTACTCTCTTTGGCCCACCCTCATAGATCTTCCTGTCAATTGATGCTTCACGGGTTCTAAGTAGAACTGGGGTCAGAAGATGATGGGTACCATTTTGTGAGTTTTTCTCTTTGCAAATATTTCTCTTGGTTAAGGATTTGCCAAAAGGCAGCTTTTTGTACAGCTGCAGGCCACTGAAGCATCCTGCATTGAGAAAACTCTTTGGATTCAACAAGCACCAGCGGCTTCAAGTACATGCTTGAACCTCATCACTGATTGTCTAACAGCTGCTCCTAATAATCTATTAGGAAGACTTTTATCAATATGCCTTTATGTCAGCAAAATTGCTCTCTGATTCACATTTTGTTTTAAAAGTACAATGATCTAACTTTTCCTGGAATGTAGAAATGTTGAGAGAGCCTGGCTGCAGACCTCCACTGCAGCCAGGCTCTCTTGGGAAATGTTACATTCTGCAAGGCATTTTAGTATCTCACACACAGAAAAATCCTTCTTTTCCTCCATTCTGCCTGGAAACTGTGTCTTTAATAATGTGAAGCAAGCTCCTTAAGCAGTTTCGCTTCAATTCAGCTAACGCGAGAGACAAATGATGAAACTAGTCTGGGATCGTTATAGGTGATCTGAATAAACAGAAGAGAAATCGCAAACAAACTTTTCCCCAGAAATAGTATGACACAAATTTTTCATTGGCTCCATACACGTTTCAAAAATCTTACCTTAAGAAATACTGTGAGTGATTATATAATGACATTAAGTGGATTTATTAAAAACAGCTGCTCAGATGGTTATAGCTTTGCAGAGACTAAAGGCTGGATTTAAAAAAAAAAAAAAAAAAGAAGCTTTTCAGCATACAGAAGGAGGCTTTGCCATGTTAGTTTGTGCAATCAAAGAAAACACACAGGAGCTGCTGCTTCGCCTTTGGCTGGCATTTGAGCAGAACATTAAAAAAAGGGAGTAGGAACGCAGAATTATCCTCTCTCTCCCACACACTCCAGATTTTCCAGTGATGTACACCGTTATGCACACAAGAAACTTTGTTTTTTTACAATTGATTTAGATAGACTACAAAATATAAAAGTTTATCAGCAAATGAAGGTGTCAAAGGAGGAAAATGTTTTTAATATGAATTCAGTACTATAACATGAAAAATTATTTTACTTTACTTGTGTGATCTTTTTTTTTTTTAACCTTCCAAATCTAAACCTGTGACACAGCATCAGTGTGTCAGACTCGCATACATTCTCCTGCTGCACTTGTCTCCACAGATTAAAGAAATGCTGGTGCTCTGTTAGTTTTTTTCTTTACACTGTCTTCTTTACTTGTAGATCAGCCACTGAATGTATTTATATGAAAGCAGATTTGATTTAAGCGATGAAAAAAAAAAGGTAACAAGTAGACTGGGTGAATAAACAGGAGTCTGTTGCGATGCCTTGAGGCAAAGCTCTGCTGGACTTTGCTCTTTATTTAAACTGAACCCAAACAAACATCATCACAAACCTCATGAATGAACTTTAGGTCATTCACTGCTCTTTGGTTTTACCCTGATTTATGATGACACTAATGGCCAGCGCTGGCCTTTTCCTTACACTCAGTTTTTGTTCACTGATGGTGAATGAAACAAAATATTAATATTTTTTATTCAAATTTTATCTGAGTAGTGTGGTCTTGCTCCAGCACTTTCCTCATGGAGATCCTTCACATCAGAGGCCATGTTTGCTCTGTTTGCAGGGTTATTATTGTGGGGTCACCTAAGGTGGAGTGGTTGGTGTGATCCTGCACTGCAGTCCTAGCTGTGATGTGGGCCGTGGTGGGTGGTTCCTTGTTGGTGAGACGGATTCCCAAGATATCCTTTCCTCCCAGCAGCATCAAGCCAGAAGTTTTATCCTCACATGTTTATCTCCAGCTCTCTTTTTAAATTGATGTTTTAGTTAAAGAGAAAGAAAACCAAAAGTCAAAGTTAATGTTTATGCAGATAGAAAAGGGGGAAGTGTGGGAGTTTTATGTACACTATGGGGGTGTGATGATAGTATGATCAGGCATGTCTTCTTGAAAATAGATGTTTTATAGTTTAGTTTTGTTGATGTTTTTTTTTAAGTAAAACACTTTCTGATGCGTTTTTTTTCTAAATATTAAATAAAGTTTGATTTTATTTAATATATCAGCTACACTTTAGACATTTTCTGAACCATCACAGAACAGAGTAGCCTAGAAAAGTTAGAGCAGTGAGCATTGAACAGCTAATGATTTTCTCAGAAATTTGCAACAGCGGAACGCGGAGCAACGAGAAGCCATTGTGCTAGACTTTAAATACATCGTACTTTTAAAAAACAAAACTCTAGTTTAAAAGCCTGATGGAACGTGTGACTTACCACCTTTATGTTGTTAAAGTTGTTTGGTGATCAACTTTAATCAGCGCTGCTCCCTATGAGGAAAAAGCAAGCATTTGAGCATTAAAGAAAGCTCCTGACTGCATCAGCAGAGACAGTATTTCAGATTTATCCTGTAGTGTGATTTAATGAAAAAAGTTTCTAGGTCAAGAAATCCCACTGATTGGATGATGAGTCCCATCCTGAGAAATGTTTCATACTTGGGGCAATTTGTGAGAGATGTACTGACTGACTATATATAAATATGTGCGGTACAAGCAGATTCTATCTGGTTTTGAACATTCACAAAGTTTTAATTTACAATAGGATATTGTACACTCCTGTTTGTGTTTAGTTCTCAGAACAATCACATCAGACAGCTTAAAATCAGTAAATGATCAGTTAAGAGTTAGGACGATTTACTCTGTAGCTTCACCCACTCTTGCTTCCCAGAGTCTAATTATTACGTACCCTAAAGCGTGTTTGGTACACCACGGACCACTCAGCATCCTGCCAACTGGGCACTCGCCGCTTCCAGACAGCTGCTTTGCATTTCAGCGATGGAAATTTGAAAGCAAGTACATAAAGTCCTATAAAGATGTCAGCAATGTTGGACGCACCATCTCGACAAATTTTTGACAAGATGATCTGTTTAGTCCCTTTTCCCCCCTTTACCCATATTCAGTGGGCAGTACGTGATAAATAAAAATATATAATTTTACTATGTCTACCTCTCAGGTACCTACGATGTCACACACCAGTGGAAAGCCACGATTCTTGAGATTTGGATGATGTGTACCATTGCAGGCTACAATCTTATCTGTATATTCATATTTCTGGCCTCCGTGGAGTTTATCTTTGAAGTAATACTGTACTCCAGTAGCAGATAAAGCTGCAACAACGATGGTCCTGTTACATCAGCAAGGGTTCAGTAAAAGTTGTCCACTAAAATAGTTGATCCACTACAAGTCTTTTATCCATAAAAAAACCAAAACATTTTAGCCAAAAATGGAGGATATGAAGGGGTTAAATTCCCCTTGTATGGCAGTGCTGCACAACCTGGAGAAATGCCGGTGTGATCACCACTCACGGAGAGGGTAACATATCAGTTTCATACGATAGTTAATGGACTAGAGAACTTTCTGAACTACCCACTATGTACGAAATATGGTTGGTGCTGTCTGGAGGTACAAATCAGTTATGACCCATGACCGCTGTAGGTTTTGTCCCACACGGCCAGCCCAAGAAAAGCAAAGACGGGAAAGACTCAAAATAAATCACTGCCTGAGGGCTACATATATCAAAATCTATAGTTCATTCAAAATGTGTTTTGGCCACTATATCTGTGTAATAAAATGTACATTTGGAATTTGACAGTAAGGTAAAGCTTGAGGAATGTAATACATTACTCTCTGCTCAAACAAGTGGCAGTTGTTGAGCTGCACCATAATGGAATTTCTAATGTGAAGAACTCAGGGCAAGAGCGAGAGCGACCAGATTTTCCTGCTATGTGTTTTCTAGAAAGTCAGGTCAACCATTTTTGAAAGCACATTGCCGCTGCTGATATGTTGTCACAGCAGTATTTCCAGGTGAACAGTCCACTTTGTTAAGTTTTTTTCCTGTAATTCTATCCCATTCTATAAAAGTTAACATCAACAATAACAGCTTTCACAATGCATTTTCTGCTGGACAATATCTATTTGCTGGAATGAACCAGACTTTTACCACCAGACTTGAAGTATTTGATGATTTAAATTAACTTTACAGCAATGGCTTGTAATTTGGATAAAGTTGCTACATAAAAGGTTATTTCATCACATCAGTCTTTAAAGTTATTTAACTAAAATACAGTTCTTACAGCAGTACAAACTATTCTCTGAATTTGAGCTCAATCATCCTAACGGTTTCCATCTCGGTTCACCGTGGCTGCAGGGGTAAAACTACTCTGCATTTCATTGTTTTATTAAATTGAATGGCACAGTTCCCCCCTGGATACCATCCATTATCATCCCAGTAAACCAAATGACCAATTCAGAGAAATGGCAAAGAACCTACTGTAAATACTGCAGGATACAAAAGCCTTCAATATGCTGCATTTCTCGGGTTAAATAAGCCAGTTTAAGTGGAAATGAACACCACAAAACATGTTCACAACTTTCACTGAGACAGTGAACAACTAGTTGGCCAAAACACTTTGGTTAGAAATCACGGTTCAGTGGAAAGATTGCATCTTGTGTTTCAGAGGTATATCATGTAATATCTGCACATACTTTCAACCATAACTGCAGATTGTATCCTGTATATTGTCACACTTAAACCTGCACAGCAAGAAACCCCATCTTCTTGAGTTTACGCTTTAAAAACTAACTATTTATGTACAGCATTAGAGACGCGTTTGAGGAGGAACAGTGTGTATAAATGTTATATATGTGTTGTGGAAACAAGCCATCCTGATAAAAAAATACAATGATAAGTTGGTGCTCTCACTAAGGCAAATTGCATGCATCAAACTAATGGCAGCTTTTTAGAAGTTGACTGGCTACAAAAACTTGAAGGAAATGTCTGAGGTACTCATCTCTCAAAAACAGCTCTGATGTTCTGAAAGGACAGTCCTGATCTCTTTCATCTTGTTCATAATTCCTGAGAGTATTACGAGTCGAATATTAGAGGCTGCCTAAATGGAGTCTTTGTAATTATAGCTTTCATGCATGGGAAGGTACATTTTCTGAGGTAATTTGAAAGGGCTCAGAGAAACGAAAAGGAAGAGAGATTCTTTTTTATTATTTTTTTGACTGTGACTGAAAAGCCAAGGATAGAAAATCTTTCACTGTCTCAGCCCCAAACACCTCAGCCACTGAACCAATGGGACTTTTTTTCTACTGGTGGCATTATCACACCTATTAACAGTAGAGGGAGCTTCAGTTATGCAAATTACAACAGAGAATGTGACAAAATGAACTTTTCACTCTCCCCCTCTTTTAATGCTGCCTGTCATGGAACATTGGTTGTTGACTCATTTCTAATACACTTAAAATGTCCCCCTTTAAACTAAGGAAAACTTTATTCCCACCTTGGACTCAACAAGCTTTGCAAACACAACAATGCCCCAACTCCCGCTTTCTTATACAACAGCAATAAACAACCAATCTTCTTAAGGAAGTTATAACAATAGCTGGAGAGGCAACTCTCACAGCAACCGGAATTAATTTATAAAGCATCAAGTCGCCCCCCCTCACCCTTTAAATCAAATGCAAAGCAGTAGACTAAAGCTGGTTTCAGTATAAAAACTTCAGCAAACCATGCATGAGCCCACAGCCACCACAGACTGTGAATCTTGATAACATCACACACTGCAATCTTCACTCTGTGGTCTCTGTGTGTGAGATAAGATTTAAAGATACTGTGAAACTATTGATCCCTTAGGGGACATTAATAAAGAGGGGGAGGAAAAAAAGCAACAACAGATTGCGTTAAACAAAATTCAGCATACAGATTTTATTTTTAAAAGGAAATGAACTCAAAATGTAAATTCAATTAAGCAACAAATCAGATCATGAAAACAGCAATGGCTGCATATTCTAGAAAAAGAAAAACAACAACAAAAAACATGGATTAAGCAGTGGATTAACTTGGAAGATTTTAAATGAATATCTCTGCAGCAAGCTTTCAGGAATATTCTTCAGCGGTGCACATTTCAAAAACACTCCCGTTGGACTACTTGAGTTAGTGTCTTCTGCAGCCTGACTAAATGCCAAAGTTATGTCCACAATAATTTATGTGTCATCTGCTGTAATTCAGTGGCTCCATGTGAACATGTCACCTCAAAGAAATGTATGTCATTTCCATGGTTACGGCTGTACAGTCTGCTAAGTATTATGTGGGCTAAGTCAAAAGGATTAGAGCAGCACAATGCAGAGGGTTATTGCTCTAAAACAAACTTTGGGGATATGTCTGACTGTCTTCTCGTGTCTGTCTTAGCTCATTGAGATTTCCCTTATTTAAATAAATAACACTGGTAAAACTCTTAATATTGGTTTATTATTGTCTCAATTATATTTGATGAATTCTTACTTTGTAAAAGATACACATCTTATATAGGCTCCAATCTGCGATGCCCTATTTGTAGTTATGTCTTTATAAGATCAGTCTGAAAGCCTCTCCAGAGTTTTCCTGTGGGATGCACCTGCGTCACTATCTAAAGCTCCATTTCCACCAAAAACTCGGGACTGTTCATTTCCTTTAGGGGGGGATAAATAGGGGTTGGTTCTCCAGTCGATATTTTTAATTGCTCTTGGGTTGTATCAATACCTACCGGTTTTACTGCTCCATCACGAGCCACTGGGAACGGGTTGCCCGGGAAACGGCCGCATGGCAACAGGATCAGAGCCTGGGGGTTGTCTGCTACTAGGTCTGCTCCCATTTTACATCGCATTTCCTCACTAGATGGTGTGCAAGCCACTGGAGAGAACACTTCCTCGCACAGTGAGCTCTACATCCAGCAAAACAAACCTGGGAAAACTATACCGCGGACCATTTCTTCACGGGGCTCCGAGGCGAAAAAAAGTGCTGGAATTATTAAAGCGACGTTCGTGTTTAAGGTTTTTCCTCTGTTTTTTTTCTTTCTTTGAAGCAAAACGTCCGCTTTCTGCAACACGGCGACTTGGGGAAAGCGACAACGGAACGCGGCTGTGATGGACATAATGATTGCGGTGCAGGATGCTTGTGTCTCTGGTCAGTGGCTTACTGCGATAATTCTCAGCCTGTGCTGCTTTCTGCCGTCCTGTTTGCCCGCCGGACAAACTGTGGACTATTCGTCGGTGGAAAGTGTGGTGAGCAGACAAGGCGACACGGCTTTGCTGAGGTAAAAAAACAAGCTAACTCAACTTCACTTTCTCCTGCTCGTACTCTCACCCCATTTTCCCTCCCAAGTTAAAGCGCTCACGCTGCGTAATAGATGCTAGTAAACTACTTTTGGAAGACGAGGTTGTCATTCAGCCCCTGACACAAACACACACACACTCATTCGCACAAACACACACACACACACTAGGTCATTTTTCCCTCCATCCCATTCTTGTTTTCGCTTGACGGGGGGGCGGCTAGTGCAGCGATCCCCATGCAGGACCCTGTTCTGTTCGGCTCGTATGCCTGCTAACAAAAGTTTTCTTGAGGCTTTCCTCCGTTTCCACGCAGCAGATAAATAAATAACTTGTTATGGGTTTATGCATCCTGTAGGTGGGACTATCAGTCGCTTAAATGAGAGTTCGCTTTGGCACTTCTTATCGCTTATGTAATTTGATTACATTATGTCCGCTCGTTCCCATCGTTTCTAATGCCGAGCGCGACAGAAGCAGCTCGGTGCGAAACAAAACTCCGCTGTTTTTGTTTTTTTTGTTTTGCTGAACGCACAGCGTAATGTCGCAGTTTCAAACCCAGGCAGAAAAGTGCACGCGCTTCCGCTGGTGATGTGAATCGAGTTATGGCAATGACGCGCAATCTCCCCCATCCTCCTCCTCCTCTTCCTCAGTCCCCTCCATCACGTATGCTTCGGTGCCAGCTGCACAGGTAGCTGCTCATTAAGGGTTGAATTAAGTGCCATGGGTGCGGTTTTGCTCCACTGCATCTGAAATCCTATGATAATGCACTCTCTAACTCAGCATATAATTAAGAAAATTAGTGAAATATATACTTTCAAAAATGTTTCAATGTATGTCTTGATGTTTTCTGAAGGGCTATGAGTGCTTAAACATGCCTTATGTAATCTTTTGCTTAAAAAAGACAACAAGGCAATCAAACACTTTCTCTCTAGAAATAAAAAAGGGGGAAAAAAATCAGAAGGCATGTGATAATATCATGTTATATGAATATCAAATATCCGCTTTGATGCCTCTGAGGAAAGGCTGAGGGGCCAGGCTTGCCCATTTCAATATAGATTCTCTGGATGTTGACTCAGAGAGATTCTGGGTGTGGACCTGAATACAGAGCAGCTATCTCTGCTCAGCTTTTAGTCATTGTCGTCTCATGCTTGATTGTTGAAGAGCAAAGAGAAATGTTTGTGTCACCGTTTTTGCGTGCCTGAATTGGAGTGAGTATTGTATGGTAATATCTGTAGGGTCACAATGGCAGTGCACGTCACACATTTATGTTTTTGCAATAGCAAAGTTGTATTCAGTATTTTATCATGTTTCCTCTGTGGCCAGTGGATATCCAATCAAAGATATTCAGACCTCTGATTGTCTCTTTATAAGGGATGTCTAATTCTCTCTTATCAGACTGGTTTGGCTTTGATTGGTGGTGCAATCTTACAGTGAATTCTGATCGTGTATTGGGCCCGATTATCTCTGCGCTATGAATCATTGTGTTAAACAAGTTGTCTCTCACCCCGAGTAAGGACTCATTTACTTTCAGGCTTCGGTACAAGCCACTGAGAAATCTAGAAGAAAGGATGCAGGGAAAATAATCCCAAGATGTGCAGGGTTTGCAGGTTTTTATGACTAAATGAATGCGTTATTCAGCACTCAGTGAAACTAAGCTTGAAGTTATTACTTTGCTCCACTTGCATGTTTTGACCTAATAGATGAACTAAATGTCTTACATCTGGGTTTGCATCTAATTGCTTAGCATTTATTTCCATCGAAGTGATGATAAAGGCCTCTTCTGTCTCCACGCTGTGATTATCTCAAACTACCAGTCTCTATCATTTTCCTTCCCTTTTTTTTTCTAGTCGTCTTGAGTAAGGCATCAGTGCATGAATGAGCCATCTCTCTAAGAAACTAAAACAGTGCCGGCTTGTTGAGTTTCTTCATTGTCAAGACCCCTGACTGGTAAGAGGGCAGTGTTGCTGTACCCCGAAGCTGATTGCTCGCTAAGACTTTCAGGATTCTCACACAACGACAAACCCAGAAGCATGCAATTAGTCACTGCCTCTGGATTATGGAGTGCTTCCCTAGAGGTGCATTTGCGTTCGTATTTTAATTTCCCCCAACCTTCTCAGTTCTTTACAAAGATTTTTCTGCCGGAACGATTTATGTTAGACAGTGTGTTCACATCAATCTAATGATATGAGCTCGTTCAAAATAAAGAGTGTTCCACCTTTTATGTATAATTTTCTGATCACCAAAAAAGCTATGCTGTTTCAGGTTGTGCCGGAATAGCTTCCTCAATGACTTTAATGTGTGCATTGAAGATATATACCAGAAAATTTCTTTTTGCTTGGTGGAAATCTGTGAACTTCCACATTGGGGACACATTGTTCAGTGGAGCAATGCATCCCTCTCTTCCCCATCCCCTTTACAGGTTTCATGTCATTTGGATTCAGTTAAATAAACCCTGACTCTTCCCAGTAAATGACTCATCTGGCTGTAAATTTGAAGCGGACAGGAGGATGAAAAGACAGTTTCCTAAGCTGTCAGGCAACATACAGCATCGGTGGCTGCCTCTTCCACATGGATAAGCAGCTGTAATCATCAGCAGAGAGCTTGTGCCTGTAAATGTGGTCCTTGCAGACAGAAATCTTAAAGATCGCTTGTACAGGTACAGATTGTCAGAGGTTTCTTAATAAAAAACTTATATATTGTATTTGTCTTGTGTATTTTGAGCTTCATCCATTATTATCTACGTAATTTTATATTTTTAGATGTGTATATAATGTGTAACAAACTGTATAATGTTTTTTTTTTTTGTCATTTACAAAATCAGAAAACTACAGTAAAGCCAAGAAATGAGAGCAAGGCTGTGCACAAAGTGAGACAGTGGTCTTAGCTTATTTTTGTTATTTAGTTTGACAGTTGGCCCTAAGCCACAAATAAGGCCTGCACCACAAGCCTTTGTCTCTGTAATGGTGCAAAATTGACCTGTCACTAGTTTGAACGTCTGGTATTCGTATAAATCTAAAATCATTGCTTCTTGTCAACAGACTCTACATGATTGTAGTAGAGCTGTGTTTTGTAGTCCTGTCTCAGACAAAAATGGTACCATGCATCATTTTCCTCTCTTATGTCTTTATTATGGCTCTGAAAGGTCCTGACATTTACTATAAGCACTTATTGCAGAGACAACTTCTAGCTTAAATGACCCGGTGTCTCCACCCTGGTGCAGATGCTGGTAAGATAAAACAGAGGAATATTAAGTGACCATTCAAGCTCCATGGGACACAATTTAAAGGAGGGATTGTTGACTGTCTTCTTAACACGGACCATAACCATGGCTGAGAAGCGCTTTTTTCACTTTCAGCATTTCAGCACTTTTTTAATTAGGGTACAGTCAGCTCAGTTAAGACGTATAAAACAGCTACTTCTTCCCCTACAGCTTGGCCGGAGATGTAGCAGATATTCTGTATAGCAGATATTCTGTACTCAGAACTCATCAGCTACCTGGCCGACATCAGCAGTTTAATGCATTCATTTGGGGTAAACCTGGGTTACCTCTTATGACACATCTGGGGGCCCACCTGAGTCTGTCACTTTTAATTAAACAAAAAAATCCTCTTCTATTTGCTGCAACACATACTTAATGCAATCAGTGCAACTGTCAGTACAGTATTTCTCTCCTCCTCTGTCTCTAAGCTCATCACCATCCCCGCACTACAAGGATCCAATGTTTTGCTAGTCACTTGAACCCAGACTTTTTAACTAGGGAATAGCCATGATCATAATTGAAAACTGCGGGCATATGGGTAGGGGCTGTTGTTGAGTTGGAGCTCCCAGATGGAGCGTCCCTAAATAGATATTACTGATGGTTGGAAACTCATTCTCTGTAATCTAAAAAAACGAGCCTAACATTAGAGAGTATCTAGTGTTGCATATGGGAAGCTGGCTAAGTATTCATCAGATTCATTAGTCTGTCATTTGTTGCAACATATGTGTTTTGGTGGAGATGGAAACCAGCTGACAAAGTGACATGTTAAAGCAGTTGTTAAAATGACTTTCACAACATCTGCCTTGGCTTGTTTTTAAGAGCTACTTAGTTTATTATTGGTAAAACCCTCATCTTTTCAACTTAAAAAAATAGCAAAGGTCTTCTGGATGCATGCAAATCATGCAGTGTGGGTTTGTTCCATGTGAAAACACAGTTGCTTTGACAATACTCTGAAAAACGTTCAGCGTCCTAAGAGGATTAAGTCTCAAACACTGCCATACTTTTGGTTTAGATCTGAAGAAAACTTGATGAAAGATGGTCACTGTCTGTAAAACATGCAGAAAGACAATAACTTTATGATCATAAGACACTACTTGAAGTTACTAAGTTGATTTAAGTTTTAGCTCAGTGCATTATGAGGAACTTTGGAACCTGGTGAAGTGTGATTGGTTGTATTTCCACCTTGCTAACAGCCTGCATGGAAATGAAACGGTTTTCCTGTTCTTGTGAAAACACATGTTGCGCTCATTGAAGTCACCATCGTTTTTGTAAAGAGTATGTCACAATGCTTGTTTTGAATATGAAACCTGCTGATTTTCTTTCCCATTTTATCAAGAGTGGAAAACAATGATTTCAAGGGTATGGCAGATACAGGCATCTTCACTGTGTGATCAATAAGTTCTCTCCCTCTCAGGGTGATAAATATATACTGCTTGGCCCAAAAAAACTGTCCCCACTTGGATTAAACTAGGCAAACAGGTACAAGCCTCCTTTTGGAAAATTACTGCATGGGCGATTATCTTTCAGCTGGCAACAGGTTATTAAATCCAAACGGATGCAATGTGTTGCTTCTCATTTCTTAAACGACCATCTGGAATGATTCATCCTGTGGATGTGGAAAAGTTAGTCGGTTTAAGAAGGGTCAAATCACTAGGATGCATCAAGCAGAGAAAAAAATATTTAAGGAGATTGCAAAAATATCTAAAAGTGGACTAATAACCGTTCAACACATTATTAAGAACTTGAAGGACAGTGGGGAAGCATAGTTTTTGAGGAAGAAATGCGGTCAGATAAAATCTTACGAAATGATCGTGAGTGGTGATCATTTGAACATTTGGTGAAATGAAATAAAAGAAAAACAACTGTAGAATAGTGAAAATAGTGAAACTAAAGAGTATTTCCACACACAAAATGTAAATCGAACTCAAGGGATTGGAACTGAACTACTGTTGCCATAAGAGTGTCTCACTGATAAGTGGCTAATTGGAGAAAAAGGCTTTAATTTGGGAGAATAAAGAATGGAGTCTGGAGCAATGGGAGAAGGCTCATGTTTTTTGGTCAGTCCAGATTTACCCTGTTCCAGAGCAATGGGTGCATCACGGTAAAAAAAGGGTAAGATGAGATGATTGTCGTGCGTACTGTACAGTAGTGGGGGAACATCTAAAGCAGGTATGTCAAAGTCAAATACACAGAGGGCCAAAAAAACAAATTGGCTATAATCCGAGGGCCGGACTGGTTCAATGTTTATTAAAACATATTGAAATGATTGCACATAGCCTATTGAACCAAGACCTAACACAGTGTATTATTTAATGATTAAATGAA
>JAVQJG010154237.1:0-17541 GCA_036024015.1 Craterocephalus amniculus
TAAAACAATGGAGAATGCTGCAAAGTTGGTGGGAGAAAATAAATAGCTGAACAGAGCAATAGAGTGGTTTTCTTCAGGTTTAGACTTGAATTTAAGTTCTTTCTATCAGCCTCTAACAAACAGTAAATAAAACACAGAGCAGGGAAAAACACAACACCAAGGAAATGCCTTAAGATATGTTTCCTTTTGTAGAATATCTAACAACGTCTGGATAGAGGAAATTCTTCGTGTTTTGACTTTTCCTTTTGATGTATAACCACTCAATTTAGTTTCCCAGCATGAATCAACTTCATCATATATTTTTACAGCAACTGGCACCAACCTCCCACTGACACTGTCACAGTTTAAAAAATAAAAAGACAATCTCATCACATTACATGTGGCTGTAACTTAATATTTTCTAGATATAGAAAGTGAAGTTTAACCATTGGCTGCTGAATGTAAAGTGATCTGATCAAATCGACAAATATGTGAGATAAACAGTTTTGGTATTGTAATTTTTTAGAAATCTGTAGCTTTTTTATGTTGTTCTTTGAAAACCATATGAAAAATGTATTAAACTGGCACATTTCAGAAGTAAACTTCTTGTGGAAGGTTCTGCTGCATGCAAAGCATCTGATGCTGAAATTACTGCACACATTTTTCCTGCTTCTAAACTTTCCACCTACAGCACCAGGCGAAAGTGTTTTCCTCTCAAGCAGCCAGACTTTCTTGAAATCTTTTAAACTGGCCTTGAACGGTTGTTTTCCAGGCTTTCTGAAGGTCTTTCAGAGTTTTTATTTAGGTTTTGGCTGCATTTTCCCTCATTTTCAGTTTCAGAGAAATGTCTATGTTTTCCTTGTTAAACCACTTCAGACTGAGCTATGAATCATTTGAATATAAAAATGTTCCCAACTCCAGAACCAGTGTTTTGTCTGTAGGATGAAAAATAATCCTAATTTCTATTTTTGAGAACTTCGTTTTTAGTAGTTCCAAATTCATTCCCATTCCTTTAGTTGCATTTATCAAAAATACAAAAGATCCATGATCTGTCAGAATTATGACAATATTTTTGCACAAACAAGATTATTCCTACAGCACTATAACCTGTATTATTTCAACCTGGTGTGCAGTGTGTCCTTAAAAATGTGAAGAAACTGGACAGAGGATGTGGTAGCAGGTCTAATCTACTGTTGATAAATCATATTTGACTGTGATATTCTTACAAATGGAGTTAATAAAATCCAGCCAATACCTGACACCAGACACTTAGAGCTTCTACATCCATCAGAAATGGGCTCCATGAAACTGTGCTGGTCAAGAAGTCATTCTTAAGAAAGGAAAACAGGAGAAAAGGCTGAGGTATGCCAGGTGAGGCAAGAGCTGGACTGAGAACCAGTAGCAACAGGTAGTATGACATGAATAATCTTCACTGGAGCCTCAGCGTCATCGATGCTGCAGGATCCTCTTATCAGAGAACATCACTTTTCAACTAGAAAGTAAAGAGATATAATTGTTTAAGAATGCTCAACCTGCGTTGAAAAATCAATGTTCTCATGCGTCATATTGACTTTAATGAGTGGACAAAGCCATCTATTGAGGAGGATGGGAGTGATGTAAATAACAGCCACAGGAATCTTTTGGTCTCCTACACATTTGTTTCTGTTACTGCTTGGAAACACAGACCTTTTTACTTTTAAATGAAAGTAAACTCTTTTGTTCGTGTATGGAAACTGATGATGAGGTCACCCGTATGCTGTAACATATTCTCTGTCATAACATCCCGCTCGGAGAGCTCTGTTGTGATCTCCCTGGGAAATGATGCTTTTGACATTTATAGCTGCTGCATATCCGTCCCTGACGCACTTGTTGTTTGCTCTTTGTTTTATTGAGCATGATGAGTCAGTCTTTCCTTTTTACTGTCCGGCATGGTTGACTCTGTTACCACAGCGATTTATCCTCCAGACAGCGCCTGCAGCCTGATTGATCAAACGGTTAATGATACCTGCTGGCAGCACAGATTTAAAAGGTTCGTTTTGAAGACTGAGCCGTATCTCATCTTTACAGATTCGAAGAGTTAAAAAGTCGAACGTTAAGTAACCAGTTCTTGACCTTGTCTCTGTGTTTAAAACTGCAGCAGGAACCTTCCTATTAACCTGCGCTGACCTGCATTTTTGCCCTTTTTTGCTTCAAACTAAAAGCTGTATTATCCTCCGTCTAACTGACATTTTTATGGCCGTCACACATCTCTTCTTTTAAACTCTCAGATGGACCTCAGCTGGAAGTTACTACAGATTCGTTTGTAACAAAGCCTGAAAAGAATTCAAAAAATGTAAAATAATTTTTTTTTTACCAAATAAGAACTACAAATGCAGTTGGCTTGTTTTTCTGAAAGGTTACACAACAAAGAAAAAGCTGCAGGCACAGCTATACTGGTGCTGAATCGTCTGAGCCAGCTCTTTTACAACTTTACTGACCCCTTCAAAAGCATGATCATCTAAGAAGTTCCCCATAAAAAACACAGTCTTCTCTTTTGTTTCCATTTAAAACTGATGGATGATGTCAAGAGCCAAACAAATTCGTAACGGCTGGCATGGTAAGGTAAAACCAGCTTGGATAGATTATGCAATAACGGGCCCCAAAGTAAAGGAATGTAAAAAGCCCCCCAACCCTCCTTACAGAGAAGCAGAGCCTAAAGCCACAAATCATTCACATTTATCATTTGCATTCTTTTCTGGCTGTTCTATGACTCTTCTTCAGTGTTTTGAGTATTTTTGTGACCAATTTGAATCATCTCCCACCTTCATATTCCCTATATAGATGTCAAGTTGTGTCTTTGTGGATGTTAAGTATCAGTTCTTATTATTTCATTCAATTTTGTCTCTTATTTTACATGTGAGCCAGATTCAGATAAACTCTTTGGTCAAACAGCTTCTTGGAGGAAAAAAAAAAGAAAACTGTGCTTAGCCTGAAACATGGTGGGCTTTGGGTCCTGAAGACCATTACTGGCAACTACATCTGTGACAATCTATAACAAGCAGTGCAGGTTAAAAAGGATCAGAAGATAATTCTGACTATTTTCTGCAAAAATTTCAATTTCTTCTTCTGAGTTGGTGTGTTTATTCTGTTTTCTTTTGAGATTCTGCAGAAGTGAGCTCCATCCAAAATGAAAGCATAGTGATGATGGTTAAGTTTAGACGAGGCACATCAGGTCTGACAGCATCTTCACTGCAATGGCATGGGGGGGGGCATGATGTTGATCGGCTCCTGATACACTTTTAATCCAGGAAGGGAGGAAATGAAGGAAGGCAAACAAGACTGGGTGAACCCGCCTTCATGGAACCTGCCACTCTAACCATCATCATGTTGTCAACACAAAGCTGATCTCATGTGTGTAAGCACACAGTAAGGTGGGGCTGTATCCATGTCCCCCAAAACACAGACCTTAGTTCAGATCTTTTTTTACCCAGCAACAAAAAAATGGTAAAACCAGGTAAGTAATTAATACACAAGAAACAGAAACCATTAAGCCCAAGACCAAGTTTTGCAGCACGACCACTGCAAAGTACAATTCCTGTCTGTGGTACCAGCAATATGCATTTTCAGGCATTGCAGCATATGGACGGAAATTGGGCTTTTTTCCATGTTTTCCCTCTATTTCAGCCCTGCCCTTTTTGTCTTTGTCACCTAAATGATTCAATTTGTTCACTGTTTCAGTGGGTCTGGCATTTGATGCTGAGCAGGTGGCGTCCGCTCGGCTTTTAGAGCTTTTCAGTTGGAAACAACCGCCTGCTGCGGCAATTACACAGGACCAAACAGCAACTTTCCAGGTTGTGAAATCCAAACAATGAGTTAAATGGAAATAAAACACCCAGGACTTAGAGGAAATGCAGAGTTTGGCGGTAATTTTCTTGTTGTGTCAATACAAGGAACCCCATTCCCATTTACAGTGTTGTTATTCTTATTAATGTAAAAATGTGGTGCGCAGCTTTAATGATACAAAAAAGGAAGCTGCTGTTTTGTCTTTTGTCATTTTTTTCAAGCTTTTATAAAAAATGAAAACTTGAACGGTTTTGATTATGTACATATTTTTTAAGAACCAGGACATAAAAGCTGCATTTTTGCATGTATTTATTTATCTATCCATTTTTTGGGCGAAGGCACAGCAGTATAAATTGACAAAGGAGAGTCTTGTCTTTGTTTGGTTATCATCTGGGGTATTAATGAGGATAACGCACAGCATTTTAACAGGCTGTTTTAAGGCCTAATGAAGGGAGTGTTGGGTCAGTCTGAACTTTAATGAGGCGGACTGCTCAGGGACGCCGCTTCGATCACCCGTTAATCAGTGCATTCCTCCCAGTTTTCTATTTTCTCTCCACCGCTCGCTGTCTTTCTCATTTTCTCTCCTCTGTAATTACACAGCAGATTCTACCTGCAGGCTGCAAAGAGTTCAGCAAATGCACGCTCAAACATGCTGGCATGCACGCTAACCACACGTTTATACACTTTCTCTCATCCTGTCAAGGTAGGAAGAGGCCATTTCCTCTTCAGTCTCCTAGTAGTGCTGCTGAGTGAGAGGAGGGGCGGCACCGGCGGAGACGTTCAAACAGACTGAAAGGGGCAGAGGTAGCCATTAGTGGAACATCTTGGGAATAAATGTGTCTCCACAAAGAAGAGGGTGTTTGAGTTTCCTTTTCACTCTAATCTCCCTTTGTGGTTTGAGTGAGTGCTGCCTGATAAGTAGCACCCATCCCTCATGCGCAGATGAAATGGTTCCAAGCCTTTTTTTTCCTATAATTTTTTAAACATTTGATCATTTCAGAGCTTATCCTGCACAAACAGAGCAACTACATGCACAGTGATGGAAATGATAGAAGCTAGCAACAACACAGAGGTTAATGAGTGGTGCAGTTACAGCCAGAACGATGCAAACTGTTACACACAGCAGCATCGCATTCGAAGTAAAGGTTTCACTGGGTTATAACTCAGATGAAATGACTTTATCTATGACACTGTTAGCATCTTTGGTCTTTAACATGACTGTATCTTTGATTCTAAATGAAGGTTTGATTTTAAAGGACACTACAGATTCTTTCAAGTGTGACTTTACGGTATATATCCATAAACAATAAACCAAGTGTCATGACAGAGCATATAATAACATTGGTCGATTTGACAAGATGCTTTTGTTTTATTTTGGTTTTAACCTCTCTGGTTTCAGTTTATTTGTAATTTACAGTTTTTTCTTTGCTGTTGTTCTGATTTTCTCTTATTCCATTTTTCTTTTTGTCTACCTATATATTTGGATGTTGTGGCATCTTGCATAATGTGTCCTTCCTTTTTTTTTCTTTTTTAAAAGTTTGTTCAGTTTAGTATCTTTGGTATGCTGGTGTCCATCTCTGTAATTTTGTGTCACTTGAATGTTGTCTTGTTTTTTTATTTTCTTTTTGTGTCATTGTAGATTTAACTTGTCTCTTTGTGGTTATGTTTTGACTCTCTGTTGTTGTTTTGTGTCTTTGCAGTTCTATCGTGGCAAAGCATTCACCTTCCAATCAGAAGGTGAGTTTAATCCCTGGTTGAATCAGTCCGAAGATCAAAGTCTCCCTGGACAAGTTAAGTTGTTATTTAGTGTATGGTAAGCTGTAGCATAAAAAAGAAATAAAAGGAAGACAAATTAATAAAAATCCTAAAGTAAATTAAAACATCTTCAAATCTTTATTGCACTGACGATGTAGGTCATCTAACAGCATTTCATGAATATTGTAAAACAGGGAAATCTTGTGTGCAAAAAAAAAGGAATAGAAACAGAAATACATTGACGCAATCATACTAAGTTGCATCCAGACTGCAGCAGTTAGACATGCCGAGTTACATACGTTGATCTTAAGAGTAACTGTTAAACCACCTGTTGGCAAGTCAGACATAAGCGTTTTCATCTAACGGTTTATAGTGCCGCATTTAAACCTAAGCCATCTGTAAGAATAAGTAACTGTGTTATCAGCATAAAACCTGCAAGACGTAGGTATCAATCATGACTGGCAGCACACGCGCACCGAGTGGAGACGCCCCCAGCACAAATCAATGAAACACAATGAGCTGGTAACAGACGAAGGTAGCAATCTTCACACACCCCCATCTGACAGATGTACTACACAACATTCAAAGTTTATACACCACTGGCCTATAAACCTGTCACGTCAGCCAGTTTCACACCCATTCAGCTCCAACACACAATTAGTCTGAACATCAAATCAATAGCCTTCTCCTCAATTACCCCATGACTAATGTTCAAACACGTATGGAGGAAATAATAAAGTCATGATGGGAGTGACATTTGACCTCTGAATTGATATTGCCTCATTTTGTTCTTTCTTTGAGCGCAGGCGTCTGCTGCTTCTTCTGTCTGTGATAAAGTGGAAATGAGTGCTGACGGATTCTGAAGAGCCGGCTCTAATTTGACATTGTTCTTTGCAATGGGGCACTTTAACAGTTTAATTGATCCTTTTCTGCATCTTTAGAGATAATGGTAGCTATCTTGCCTGCTTAACACGCAGAGAACAAAAGGCTTTTTTAAAAAATGCCTTTTGCCATAAAGAAAAGTAAAAAGAAAAAAAATTGTTGAAATTGATTCAACTAAACTATTTTAAAAAGTTTAAAATATTAAACTTTATTTAGTAATTTCAGCTCTGGGTTTTTACCTCTGAATTTGCTTAAAGTTGGTAGATGTGGGCAAAATCTGACAGAAGCAGAAGTATGTTCTCCCTGCTGTAGGCTGGAGTTTAATTTATTTACCGGCATAAAAACTTTACTAGTTTTTTTTTTACTAATGTGCTGTCAATAGAAACTGAACTTATTAAAAATCCCCCTATATGACTGATAATATCTAATAGCACCAATGTCTTATACCTTAAGAAAGAAAACATCCATGTATGACTGTTTTTAAAGAAATAAGCGACTAATCATTTTCATTTATTCTTACATTTACTACTTCAAAGATCTGAAAATCAACCGGAGCTATTTTTTTTTATCTGAAAACTAGCTTAAGTCTGTACATTTCTTTTATAAAGTGCTGACTGCACCTTAGCTTAGATTAATCTTTTTACCAATTTATTGTTTGTATCAAGTCTTTTTTCTCTCTTGATATCTATTTCTCAACATATTGTTACAATAATATGAATTTATTGTGAAACAGGAAGTCAGTGGATTTATTTCATGCCATTGCTCACTTTAAATTCATCTATAGCATTTGCATTAGTTTAATTAATGCAAAATCTTGTATCAGAGTTGATGTGAAGTCGTTAAATACCATCACTGAAAACTAAATACAGTATGACATTGTTTTCCCAACATTATTTTAGAACTATCTGGTGCTGCAGTGCTGTGTACCTTCATGCTAACATCAATAACTCTATCATGTTGGTAGCTGCACATGCACAGTGATAAAGTTTCTTCTAGAAATTAACAGTCAAATGCAAGTATTTTTATAGGATGATTAATTAGTAAACTACTTCAAGAATTACTGCAACTGGCATAGTGACACTGGTGATCAATGCCTGCCTGGAAATGTCTTTCTGTCCACCTTTTTTCTAGTGACCTGTCAATTACTTGTGGTGGCACCAGGGTGTCTAGGAGGTGGGCAGTGCCACCCTGGTCACCCCTCTAGCTCTGCACAACGGTCGTATGGTAACAGGAGAAATCGTATAAAACTTGATGTGATGAGCCAAACAGGATGCTACTGCAGTGGTGAGTTCTGGGTGTGATGGAAATCTGGATGAGGGTTTCAGCTGCCAGAAAAAGGAGAGATAGATGGAGACAAGCAATGTTGATCAGGTGGAAGAGGCTACTCTGATGTGCCGCTCAAAGGATAGGTTACTGTCAAAGGCGATACAGAGCTCACAAAATGTGAGGGTACTAACAGCTTGTGCCATTTTTCTGAACCAACGCAACCTCAGTCATGACATCAAATATCAGTTTTTACTCATGCACCGATTGTGAAATTCTGGGCCGATACTGATACCGATGTGTACCATTACATCTTGGCTGATGTGCCACGGATACATAAGAAACACAAGTCTTTCAGCTCTTCATCACTTGATCCTTGAATGAGCACAAATTCAATCAGACCAATTTATGAAACAGGAACAGCCTTTACTGTTACTTTTTGGTCGACATTAGTTATAACTTAAGTTATGAAACTCTCTTTTGAAAAATTTTCAATAGACATCAGCGAATGTCATTGCCAAATGGCTCCTCAACCATGATCTGATCCAGAATATCAAACATAGATATTCAGACAAATGCTGGGACGTGTCAACAAGCCTCTTGAATCATCTCTTTGAGATGTTTACACATAAAAGTTGCACCACCAAGCGGCACGACATCTGGCAGGAAAATCTGGATTAAAATCTCACAGTGTGAACCAGGCCATTCTTGTTCAAAGCGGAGACAAATTCTCTGTGATTCTGCAAGCGACAGGAGAGCAATTATTGAAGAATCACATTCACGGCTTTCGTTTATAAAGTCAATTTCCTCCCCTTATGAATATTACTGTTATAAATTAGCCGAGATTAAAGCCATGCTCAGGCTGTAAATCACAGCAAATGAGCCTGCTGTCCTTCCTCCGTATAATAAGACTTAATCCAGCTTTAGCAGCCCTATCATAAAGTTATAAAAGAGCAACCAATCATGACACATTATTGGCTGTGCTAAAGAATATAATTAAGCTATTGCTTAATTTGTCTTTTTTACTTATAGTTTACTGTGGCCTGTGTTTACCGGGAGCTGTGACAGGTGTGGCAGTTGATATTGATTCATCCACAGAGCTGAGAGAATAGCCAATAGCCGATGGAGGAGCATAGGAACACCCTCCAGACAGACTGCTGGGAAGCAGGTGGGCGTCAGCTGCCCTCATACATCATAGCAATAACAGTCTCTTCTGCAGACAAGACGGGGGGAGGGAGGGAGGGAGGGAAGGGGTTTGAGGTGAGAGATGCCGAAAATGTCAGTAAAAATCAGACAAAAAGAGAAAAAGAGAAAATCAGAAAGCGAGGAAACAGCCAGGCCTGAAAAACAGATCAAACTCTGAGGGGGGAGGAAAAAAAAAAGAACTGAAGGTGATGTAAGAAGAAAAAAAGCCGCCTGTAAGTAAAACAAAGAAGTCAGCTGCTGGAGTCGTGCTCGAACAGCTGGTGCCAAAAACAGAGTTGAGGACAAAGTGGGTTCTGTTTGGACTGGAGCTGTGCCAAAAGCTGTGCGGGGTTAGCAGGCAGGGAGCGCCGCCAACACCGAGAGAGGCCTGCGGGAAGATCATTATATAACCGAGAGGAGAAACCTCACAGGCACAACAGAGATGCTCTTGACTCCCTAATGATATGGTTTTGTTTAAGCCTACATCAGGGGGGAAGGCAGGCAGACGTTAAAAAGAAAGAAAGGCGTCTATAAAAAGACAGGGAGGAAGGAAAAGAGGAGAGAAGAGAATGCAGTCTATTGTTTGTCCATTAACTGCTGCTGCAGAAACTGCTGCTTCCTGCACCTCTTCATGTATGCCTGCACTGTGTGGAACGGCCGCTCCGCGCAGTACATGTGACGAAGCTGGGATAGAAAACACTACTGTACCCAAAGTCGTCCAGTTTGATTCATTTTTCCCATTTTCAGCAACATGTGTGCAGAGATTAAACTCAGAAAAATGTGGTTTTGATTTCCTCCTCTGTTCTTCCAATTTTTTTCCCCCCACAGAAATGATCATCCCTGTTATTTTCACCCCAAGTGTCAGAGCTATTTAAGTTGTGGTGTCAAGCTTTGGTGTGTTGTTGTTAATCAGATAAATCACACCTCCTGATGCACAGCACAGTTTATAATAAACAAAAATATGTCATTGGTCTCCGGCTGATGTGTGTATCTAGAACTGAAAGCCGTCGCTTGTGTGGCTCCAATGTTTAGGACAACTTGAGAGGCTGAATCATCGTGATTTGAACTTCTCTGTAAGCTCTTTCATTCTGCTTTTAGGCTCTGGGCCAACTAACAAGTTACACAATTACATAAGAGAGCCAGGCTCCTTTTGCCAGCATGTTTCCATGTTATAAAAGTTTTATTTTATGGCTCTGATTGATACATGATGAGTAGTGTACAGTGGAGTGTTGAAGCTGAGGCTTACAGGATGAATGTTCTCATTGTCCATCCTGTCATGGACTGATTATGGGACAATGGGCCCCTGGGCACTGCCATGAAAAGGCTTCTCCACCCTTTCTACTCAGGAACAAGGCACAAGAGATTCAAGGAGATGAGAAATGTTGCTACTTGGTCACTCTTTTACTCATTGGTTGTATTTTTTGTGGGTCTTCGGTTGTTTTTCTTTGTGAATTTGTGCATTTGTTTTATTCAGTAACAATTTACATGTCTGCTTTTTGTGATTGCATGTTTTTCAGAGATGTTATGTTGACCTTGGTGTTTCTTTTCATATGTTAATTGTGTTGTTTTGTGATTTCATTTACTGTGTCTTTGTCAGCTGAGTATGTCTTTGATTTTTTTGTCAGACTCTGCATTGTATTTTCTGCTTTTTTCCCCCCAGTCACTTATATTTATCTTCATTCGTGGTTATTTATACCTTTGCAATGATTTTGTGTCTACATGTGTCCTGATTGACTTTCTGAATGAGTTCTGACTCACATTCATGCTATATTCACACATGTTGACCCCTTTGGTTTCACCACATCCGTCAGCCTGTTTTCTCTGAATTTCTCTTTCTTATTAGAGAGACCACACTTACTTACACAGCACGTTTCCAACACTTTCGAATGAAGAAGAATTCATTACAGTAGAAATCTTTGTGCCAACCTTTTTTTTCACCTGTTCTGATTTCGTGGGGTGTTTCGAGCAGTTCTGTTGCATCCATCACAAGCTGCATCCTTGGACAGCTGCACAAGCAGCTGCTGGTCTGTAGAAAGACTGCAGTCTCCCAACAGTCTGTCAATTCATGCTGCACTTGATACTCACCCACTGATGGGATGGAAGAGGGTTGCTCGCCAGGACATGCCTAGACTTGTTCCTAATTGTTCAATCGGAATTGAAATCCTGCTTATTCCTTGTCTTTTGTATGTGTGTGTGTGTGTGTTTGTGTGCATTTTGCTTCTTCTCAAAAGGGTGATTATCTTTGGTGATCTGATACAATACCATATTGTCATGTTGGCACCTAAACTGTTTTAATATGAAATTATAGCATTTCTCTTACCTATTGCTAACCAAACATCCACTGGCACGTTAACAGCCCTCTCCTCCTCACAAGTATTAAAAAGAAGTTGCACAAATGAGTTCTGACTGCTATATGGCGAATTACACGGTGTGCTAATCACCACATTCATTGTTGGTTGGGCTTCCTTTTATGTCCTCGGCGGCTGACGAGCTGCTGAAGCATTCAATGAGGTGTTAACATGATGAGCTCTGCAAAAGAGGAGGCTTGTTAGCGAGGAAAGATATTCCTGAGTCAGGCTGGTTTGGGAATACTGCAGTAAATCAAACTCAGTCATTGTCATCACTGCTCCCAACCTGACTGGAAATGGATTGCTTTTCAAGAACAGTGCTCCTAAAATTTTGTGACAGACAGCCCCTCAGGTGGGTCACTCTGGGAGGTGGGCTATTTAATCTGAGTTTAAGTAACATAGGAATTTAGATGAATTAAAAAGAAGTCTGGCACAGCTCAGGACAGGTTGCCATTGGTCTCGTTGATTTAAAAACGTGTTTAGTAAATCAGTTCTCACAGTAGCAGGGCAAAAATATTACCTGTTGTTCTGATATTTTAAAGGTGTAGTAAAAATCAGAAATGTTTACACAGCAAACATAAAACCAATGAATGCCAACTCCATTTAAATCACTCATTGCTAAAAGGGGAAATGTGTTTGACATTATTTTAAAATACTGATGAAACACATAGGCTACTTTCAGGTCCCAGAGTCAGATCTAAAGACAGAGAGGCAGCGTTCAGTTTTTATGCTCCTCACATGTGGAACAAACTCCCAGAAAGCTGCAGGTCTGCTGAAACTCCCAGCAGTTTTAAACCAGAGTTAAAAACATTTCTATTTGCAGCCTTTTGTCAAAACAACTGATAATTACAGCAACTTCTGTTTTGCATTTTATCTTACTTCACGCAAGGTTATTTTAAAATGTTGTTTTTACTGTTCTTTTAATGCTTCTTCTGCAGCCCACTGTAATGCTTTTAAAGATTTATGTGCAGCACTTTCTCTCTTGGAGCGTACTTGAAATGTGCTACAAAAAGAAACCTACAGCTGCATAAAGGACCTAGACTGCTTGCATTTTGACAACTTTCACAATTTTGGGTCTGTATGCTAAATTCATGGAAAAATATGGATTTATATTGCTTTGAAATCAGATATGGACCATAAAGTAAGTAGAAATTTAAATTTCATGACCCTGTAAAAAACGTTTAATCCAACCCGATTTAATTCAATGATAAAATGTGACTTTAGTCCAGTCTGTCTGTACTCTGCAAAGCTTAAAAATAAAATAATGAGAATAATTTATTTCAATGAAAACTAAATAACGGCTGGATGAAGGCAACATTGCTGGTTTGCAGAAAGAGATTCTGCTGCACCTGCTGCTCGACATTTAGACTGAGTAATAAACATTTATCTGACAATGTGATATATATACATAATTCAAAATGAGTGCTGATTATTTTACTAAGAGTGAGATTTTGCTGAAAATTAAGAGTCTGAATTAGTTTTATTGATCTTTTTAAACACATGTTGACAGCTTTGCTTTCTTTTCTCTGGATTTGTACAAATGGCAAATGAACATAATTAGAGCCTTCAATTAGTTTTAATATTGAATCGCACAGAAAACAAAGTGGCTGAAATACTGTGTGAGTAATGATCTAAATTTGTAATCAATCAGCCTGAAATTCATTCCTCTGTACATCAGAGCTCACCACATTAAATTGCAGCAGGGGAACAAGCCAGCGCCTTGTGCCGCTCAAAAAAAAGCCACAGCCCCTTTATGAGTGTTTGCTTGGAGCTACAAGCTCTTCACATGAGCACAACAGCTACACCTAACTGGCAGATCAATTGGGAAAAGGTTTCTTCTCTTTTCCGTCCGCAGTTTCACTTGGTTGCTCTCCAATCCCCTCTTTGTTTCCTTTCACTCTAATGGCTTCTTTATCGTTTCTTCCTCTGTTCAAAGGGCATGCAGAACTTGACTGGCTGTAAATCTGTTCGAAGACTAATCTGCCACTACCTACCAGCTGCTCTCTTGGCACTTGCCAGGGCCAACATTTCGTTGCCATGGAAATCGCCAACCGTGCCAGTTACCCATAAGGCCTGGCGATGTTCCGACTAGTCCGAGTGCAGCAAGCGTGTGAGAGCGCTGTGAGTGCACGCAGAGTGTGCCTGGACAATGTGAGTCTGTGTTATTAGAAGTCAAACGGAGCCGTGCATCAACAGGCAGCAAAGAAAGGGCTTGATTAACTGCCATCACCAGCTGTTTGCCAGTCTGAGCCAGATTAGTGGTTTAGTAGTACAGTATTTCTTTCTTTTAATAATGTTTGAAAGCGAGGTGGCCAAAATCAGTTAAATGGTGCCATTTTTGTCATAGTAAAGGTAGCTGAAGTCGTTTGCTCTGTAAAGGAGGAAGAGAAATAAAAGAAAGTATCTGTGTCAGGTGGCGTTCACTATGATTTGGTGTCTGTGTCCTGTTGTCTGTGTCCAAATCTCGTGGGATTATCCTGAAATCAGGCATCAGGTTGTGTTGGGAGATTCTCCCAGTGGGAGATTCCACTGCCAGTCACCAAAAAATAGCAATCGCCAGCTAACACAGATTCTTTGGTTCATTTCTCCTCTCTTGTACGTTGTCGGAAACTCATTGAGACTACTAGAGCACTTCAGTGTGAAAAAAAAGCATGTTTTTAGGGTGAACTTAGACGCGGGAGCAGCTGCCCGATACTATTAGCTATATTAGCTGTACTGCTAGCTGCCTGCCTGGCTAAATACTGGAGCGATCTTGAAAATTCCTTTCTCCAACACTCACATAAATGAAAGAAAAGATGAGGTTGAAAAAAGCGAAATTCTCCGTTAAGTTTGGATCTACATTTTCAACTTTACGATTGCACCAAAAAATGTTTTTCATTGTCCGAGATTTATAAACTTCATCCATTGTTTTTGTTGATTTCATTTTCAGTTTTTTTGTTGCATGTTTTAGTTATTCTTACCTCCTGAATATATATTAAACTATTTTATTGTTTTCTGTAAAGTTTTGCCTCCAGCTCTGGTTTCACACCTGGAAGGTTGGCTGCACAACATTTGTCTTTGCTGAGTGTTACTTTTCCATCTATAAAATGTATTATGCCTGGTTTTCATTTTTAATTGCTCTGCATTTGTTCCGGTCTCCAATTTGCTTTTTTGTCTTTTGAAAATCTCTTCTCTGGGCTTCCTGGCCTACAGGAGCCCTTATTTCAACTGAGCACTATGACCACCTCATCCCAGCATGGCACCATTGGCTGGTGCACTAACCCTCTGCTTAAAGGTTCCCTAAACAGCAAAAAAGGAGATACTAAAGAGTTGTTTCTACAAACAAATACAGCACCACACACCTCCAGTGTGCCATAAGACATGAATAGGAAGTAATACTTTCAGTAGGAATGTTTTGCTTAATATGCCCTTAAGAATATTTCAACCTTTTATTGATTTGCCCTTTTAAATTAAAAGAATCATACAACTTAACACAAAATAACCATCTATACGGTGAAAACAATTGGCAATAAATAGTTTGTAACTGAGGGAAGAGCTATATCCACAACACAGGGTGGGTGACATAAGTCAGGTTTGCACGGATCACTGCGTAAACATATCAGCTGATCTGGTAGGAGAAAATTTTCAAACCGATTGAGAGGAGTGGTTTAAATATTTTCAAATCGGATCAGCAGGAAAATGATAACCTTTTAAACAAATTGCCATCGATTCTCTGCCGTAAGACGTGATGAGTGACGTAATGAGTTTTCAGGTTAACTTGAAAAAACAACAGACAGAGGCAAAACAGAATGGAACTGAGGGGGATATCATTGTTTTGTTAAAACCTTTGGGGTCATTGAACATTTCTACGGTTGAAACAAACAAACAAAAAAAAAACTCCTCAAGTTTCTATCATTAAATGATAATCGTCTGCAAGAACATACAAAAGCTAATCTTTTGTATAAGATTACAACAATCCCATATTTTTTTTATTATTTTAGATCACAACTGGGCACTTTTTTATTTAAAAAAAATTATTGAATCCCGACTGGGAATTTTCATCTGTCTGTGCATATTTTTTTAACAAGCTTTCATAATAGCCTCCAATGCAAATTATCTTTGCTTCCTGCAGTCTGTGAAACATGAACCTTATAAGGATTTAACAAGAATAGCAAACCAGAAATGTGACAAAACTCAGCCTTTGTATGTGAAAAAAGCTTCCAGCAAACACTGCTGAATCTTAACCCACAGAACATTTTTAGTCTGGGTTTAGTGAGGCATACAGACAAAAGCAGGACTCTCTGGTTCTAGATGAAAGAAAAGATAACCAGAGAAAAAGATATTGTTGTCCATCAAGCCCGGATGGCACATGAAGCCTGCACGCCGCTCTCTTTGATTTTCCTTTGTTTTCTAGGTATGCATGAGGCCCTTCACTGAACACAACTTGCAACACAGGGATAAGGAAACTGCTGTGGTTTTGGTTGCCACGGAAACCAGGTGAGAGCATGTGCTATGTGTGTGCTCTGTTATTGACATCACACATTCCATGACGTCAGCGTGGCAACAAGGCAGAGGAGGGGGGGCGAAGTGAGGCACCTCAGTGTTCAATTGATCTTCCTTAAGCCACTAAAGCCTGTGAGGGAAAATATGGAAAGAAAAGCCCACTGCTCCCAGCACCGTACACCCTCTCCCCACCTGCTTGTCCCACTGACTCACTTGCATCGTTTTCATTTATTGGATTATTAATGCAAAATGCATCATTATTTATTTCTGCTGTTTTATCTCCCGCACAATATTCCAGATGACCGCTTACTGTTGGGTGTTGGGTACTGTTGTTTTAACTTTCTGGTGTTAACTACAGTTTAAATGAAGCTATTTGTTTTGTTGTCAATATTTTGACTTTGAAATGACTTACAGGTTTTCCTGTTAGTCATTAAGGAGATTAGTTTTTTAATGATCATTGAACTATATGATGTGAACTATATGGTGAAGAATTGACTAAAAGCATCATTCTAAGTAAACTTTAGTATATTTTTAAAAATTATTAGTTATTTACTTTTCTAAGTTTTGTTTTACTAAAGTTTTCACGTTAGATGACTACTTTAGTTCATAATAACCTAGAATCTAAGTTCTTTTCTGAAAAAAGGTCTCATTCATATGTGCCACCCTTTTCAGAGGATGTGCCCCTGCCTTGCCCCCCTGTGAAAAAATTTATAGACAGGCCACTGACGTAAACAGAAGTTCACATTTATCTGCTAACAAGTGTGCTCGCTTGCACAATAGCTGTGCTCTTGCTGTTCCTAAATTTTTGATGTGATGTGTTTGGGAAGCAAAATTAATGCCACAAGAGGATGTTGATATTTTTTTAAAAAGAAGGAAAAAAATAGCAGCATAACTTGCGTTGTAGCCAGTTATGTTTTGTTGTGGATGATTGTGTTGAGTTGTGGCTAATTGTAGCCACATTGCAGCTTTTGTATTGCAGTGAGCGTCTCGGCCACCGTAGCTTTCTAGTCACTCAAAACTATTATTGGGAAAGTTCACATAAGTTGTTGACAACTATATTCAAGAAGCTTCATCAGCCATTTTTATATGTTATGAGGAAAATGATTTCCATAGCAACCTCTTTGCACCATGTTGCCTCCTATGCAGACAACAGGTGCAAACCTGTAATATTTTCCAGCTGTGAACGGAATCTCCAGCAGACAATCTCCAACTGAATTATAATTATGGAATTATAAAAAAAAAAGTCCAGAACTCTCAATACGGTCTCTAGAAACTCACTACTGCTCTTAGGTCAAAGTTCAAGGCTCAGCTGGTTGCAGCACATTTGACTGAAGAACAGCAGGTCAGCTCCTCTTGACAACCTGTTGCATGAAAATAAAATGTAAAAACTCTTTAGGTAAACATTCTACAGTTTGTTTGTCATGATGGAGCAAAAAATTTGCAGACATTTCTTGGAGCTGGTTCAATAATACCAGCATCAATGATTCATATGAGGGTTTTGATTACTCTAATTAATAGATTTTATTAAGTTTATACTAATGAGGCTATAATCCAAATAGATGGGACTAAAAACCAGCCAACCCAGAATTTGGAGAGCATCTTTAAAAGACCTTTGAGAATGCTCTGCCATGTGCCAGAATGAGGAAGGATAATAATATTCTCTCTGTTAACCATAAATTACTTAATGAAACCAGGCCGAACAGCTCCATTAAAGGAATACTCCGCCCTCAGAATGATGTGCCTTCATTTTGTACTCACCGTCATGCTGATTAACACTCTGGAACACTTTCTTGATGTTCATCATGTAGCCGGAGATATCAGGAGC
>JAVQJG010154242.1:0-14889 GCA_036024015.1 Craterocephalus amniculus
AGCCCTGGTAACGTTGCTCTCTAGCAACTCATATTTCATATTTCCTGCTAATGTAGCCGGTATTTCACATCCATAATAAAGCTGAATAACAGCGACGAGACAATATTGCTAAGAGTAACATTATTTATGTTCGTTCCGAACGTTAGCGAACTAGCTAGCATACCTGCTAGTAACCGTTAGCTATGTTTATTCCGAACGTTAGCGAACTAGCTAGCAGCCGCTTACAACTTGAATGAAGCAGTGACCAGCGAGTGATTATAATATCCCGATTCTGTGCGAAATTTAGGGGTAGGGCTAGGGGGTGAATTGGGACAGGGCCATAGGGAAGGTTTACGAAGGCCCAACCCCTTGTGGCTCCATTTCTAAGGCTAGTGATAATGAGTGAGGGGTAGTGATAAGGAGCTAGGGCTAGTGGTTGTACTTAGGGGGAACATTGGGATTCGGCCTTAACCTAATTTACTGAGTGAAGATGCACGAAACGGACCCCTGAAGCCAATGCAAACTCGCTGAAGTGTACATTTAAAACAATATCATGAAGGAAATGTCATTCAACTCCATCATGTGTATTCTGTAAAACAAAGAATGGATATAGCTGGAGAAAACCATGTCAAAGCTCTTTTTCATCATCTTTTATTACAAGATTTGAGCTATAATTGTTATATTTCAGGATAACGTGTATTTATGATGATATTTTACTGATACTATAAATTATTAAAAGTTTTTAGAGTAAATGAGCTGATAAGTATGTAAAGAGAAAAACCAAAGCAGCATTGAATCTGAAGTGACTCATAATTGTTTCTGGCTTTGCAGGATCCACTGGGCCAGCACAGAGACAGCCACCCAATGGTGCGGCTACATGAGCGGCGCGATACAAGCTGGTCAGCGAGCAGCTCTGGAGGTTCTGTCTGAGGTCTGCCACGTGGTTCTGTCCAAGGCGGAGCAGGAAGCGCTGCGGCAGAGCCAACCCGTGGAGAACCCCGGCAATCTGAGCGCCTCGGCCAAGCCCGCGCTGTTCACCTGGAAGTCTGCGATCATCGCAACGCTGACGATAAGCGCTGCTCTGCTCCTGGCTCAGCGTCAAAATGCATTAGCGAGAATCGAAGCTTGCTTGACAAATATCTTCAACAAATCTGCATAATGTTCTGCACCTGTACCTAAAACCAGTACAAGAGTTAAATGTTCTGATGGATTTAATCAAACTGATATTGAAACAGCTTTTTTTTCTGAATACTTAGAGAAATCACAGAGAAACACCTGGTTTTTTGTTTTAACAATTTATATTGTTTTCATAAAATTCAGTTTGTGCTTGAATGCTGGGGATTTATGAGAAAACAGAGCTGAATGTTTGTGATGCTTCTCAGCTGAACATTTAACCTGCTTAAGAAGCTTGTAGCAGAGCCAATAGCATGTTTGCACACCCACCAAACCTCTGCCAGACACTCGAATCAGCAACTGCTCACACAATGATGATGTCCCAGCGTGAGCGATTTAATCGATATCGCTTGATTGCACAGTTGATCGAAAGGATTTTTGTCAGTACTCTCTCTCCCTCTGGAGAGGGTCTCAGAAGCTTACTAATCACTTCATGCTAGCCGGCGACTCCATTGATACCCCGGCTTTCCATTTGTCTTTGTTATCGCTAGCTTGCACCCCTTGCTTCCTCCAGACGGAAGCATGGCCAATAAATCAACATCTCTGAATGTGTTTATTTATTACTTTTCTACATTCGGTAACCAGTTTGATCGTTTTGAACAGTGATCAGTGGTGTGACAGACTTGATAGCACTGGGTTGGTGCACTCGGTGGATTCAGATCTCACAGAGCTGCGTTTTAAGGCACACATGCGGTTAATGTACCATCTGGGAGACTGGGAGCTGCCTCATCAGTTGCTGTTTTTTCATCATCCTCTGCAGCTTAACATACACAAGCAGTGTGAAACGGTGAGTATTTAACAGACTGGAGGGGGGTTGGTCCAATTACTATGTGCTTGAATTGTAATAGAAGCGTGACATGAGTCTTGCTTAAGATTCTGAAAGCCTGATTCAGCATGCACCGTATGCATTACAGGGAAAACAATGCGAGGCCAGAGGATGAGGGGATGGCTGCTGTCAGAGAAGTCAGCTGCTAACGGACAGAGTACATGTACACTGATGATTTCTGACTGCTTGCAAACAAATAGTTTGCTGGCTTGATATTTAATTTTATAATTTCCCCATGAAAAGCAGCACGCAGTTAGCCGTCATAGCCTGGAGACATAAAAATACAAGGAAAAAAAGGACGTGATTCATAACAAATCTGGAAGGAAAACTGCTTTGCTGATACTCCCAAGATTAGAAGAAATGCAATAATGAATTTTTCAAATCATGACAGTTTCCAAGCCCATGAAATATGTAGTCCACGAGTTCAAAACAGAAAACACAGCGGAGCAATTTCTGCTGTTATACTGTGCTCTACACAGCGGGATGTGTGTGTCTGTGCCTGTTTCCTTTAGCCAGATAAAGGATCTCCAGAAAAAGTCTCTTAAGTTAGGTTGCTGTAGTTAATGTGGCCTCTGTAAACATCTGCACTTGGGTTAGTGTTTCCCTTCAGGCCATAACACCAACTTTAAAAATTCATACTTTGCAGTGCAGTGTAATCAGTGTTTGTGACTGTAAACAACTCTTTTCACAGAACTAAGCCGGAGCACTCGTTCTCGCTACTGTGCCGTGTTATTTTGAATAACGTCTAGGCACTTGCATGCTTTTGAAGCATCATCAAAAGGTCTCGCAAAACTGGAAGAAAATGCTGTTTTTAATTTGTTTTATGTCAGGAGTTTGACTTGGGAGTTGTCTTAAGATGTTTTTTTGTTTAATTACTTTTTTTAAAAAGGATCGAATGGAAGAAATCTCCCTCAGCTTCATTTCAAAGGAGACATTCATTTTTACTAGCTGACACATTTTAGTGAGGTCTTAATTGAATGTCATGTTTTGGCAAATATAACATAAAACGAGAGTAGAGCAGCTTCTTTTCTTTAATAAATTTACTCCTTTTATTCAAGTGGATCATTGTAGGGGTGTTGAGTGAACCACAGCTCTCTTCCACCCCATCTTCTCCTCAGGGTCTTCCTCTTTTGAGACTTTAGGATGTTCACTATCACAGAAAATAATACCATGGCATATGACAGAGCATACAGAAATTAAACACTCAGACCTCATGTCAACTCACAGAAAATACTTGTGATCTTTTTCATAAATATGTTTCTTTTATTTGTAGTTCAAACCACAAACACATGTGTAGCTAACAATTCCCCTTTTTAGCCACTTTAGCTACATTTAAATGGACAAAAAACATGTTATAATTCCAACTGACATATTTTTACAATCTTGTGTATGTCTTCTTTCCAGATGTGTTTCTGTGAGTGTGGCCGACATTCGGGGCTGTTAGCTTGTTGGCTATTCTTCCGTAAGCTACACGTTGTCATGTTTCCTACCTGAAGTCATGCTGAATGTCATTCTTGGTCAACGCACTGGAAAAAGCTTGCAACTGGATACCATATGGTCCACTTCTCATTGTCCATTTTCCAAAAAGCAGAGTCAAGTTTGTAAAAGCAAAATAAACATGTTTTCAGCTGCACACCAGCTTAAACAAAAGTGTGTTTCTCCAATCAAAGATCTTCGGCACAAAACTTTGCAACTCAAGAAAGGACATTTTTAAATCCTGGGAATATAGAGAAAGGTTTTTGAGGTGGAAAAGTGGCTAATGCAGGTGCGAAGCTCTCTTCTGGACTCAAAACAGACCCGACCTGAGGAAAAAGCCTACTGGCAAACGTGAATGTAGCAACCTTGGGCCCGTCCTCACTTTGGCTAAGGCTGAAAGTATACTTACTCCTCATTATGCATACACTTGATTATCATGGATTGCTTGCATATTTCATTTGTTTGAAGCTCATTTTTTCACATTGCAGAAATCATTGCTACAAGTTAGCTAGCTGCAATATGCAAGTGCATTAAGTAGGGGCAGTGCCGGGACAAATTTGACTGCATGTAAGGTCAGAGGGTCTACAAAAAATGACTAGTTATAAGCTTTAAAGATAACATAGCACCCTTGTTATCTTTAGGCGGCTGTTGGTTTTTGTCTACGCTAACCTTCTCTATTTTTTCTGTTTACAAACTCTGTTCGGTCTCAAGTTCTCCAATGGTTCTCAAATTGGGGGTCACGAGATAATTTCAGAGGGTTACAAGATATTTATTAAAAAGATACATAACCTACATTTTTCAACTAAATCTAAGATTTTGATCAGGCTGTTGGAAGCAATTTTTTTAAACGTATTTTCAAACCATTAAACTAAAGATAAACACACAGCATGAAACCAACGTGGTAATTTCTAACACATTAACGCATAAAAAAAAACTAAGGAACGGGGTGCGAGGGTGAAAATCGACATGTAATCTTCAGGGTCCTGGCTCAAAAGGTTTGAAAACCACCGGTCCAGTGTGCCCCCAGTGGAATCCTATGGTTACAAGTCAAGAACACAATGTACTTATTATAAATTTAAATAAGTTACATTACATTATAATGTAATCGTCTATTTCAATGGGGACAGTGGATAGCTAAGGTTACCATATTTAGCAAGATGCTAATTTCCATTTGCAGTTACATAACTCGTGTGAACAGCTACTAATGGTTGCTTTCAGAAATGCGAGTTTTTAAAAACAAATACATTATCAGCCTAAGGCGTACACTTAGTACGAAAACAGGGAAATGCATCTAGCTAACATCTGTCCTGGTTTAAATGAAAAAATATTGGCCACGATAACACTGAACGGTAGATAGCAGATGTAGCTACACCAATGATGTGTCTGGCCAGCTAACTCAAAGAAGAAGAAATTGAAGCCTGAAAAGTCAGATTAAGCCATAAGGACTCAAAAGCAACATCAGATTTCGTGACAAAAACAAAGAGAGAGAACATTCCTGACAGAAATGTTTACACACATAAAAGCGTTTTTCCTGTAGGCTACTTCCTCTAAAACAAACTAACAAACTTTTATGTCCACATAAGCCTCAGAGTAGGAAACCTTGAGTACATAACTTGCATTAATCTAAACATTTTGTACTGCACTCCCACAGTATATTGTGAACTTAAAGTATGCTGACAGGTACAGGCCACTCATTAGGATTTATGCACAGTAAGAGAGAAAAAAGTGAGAAATGTCACTCTTTGGAGCTACCCTCTAAGTCTTTCATAAGCTGACTTCAGTAGAAAGTAGTTCTGCTTTAAAAAAATTGTAATAAAAATATTATTGCTGCAGCCAAACTAAAATCTCTGTGATAACCCGCATGAAGGATGAAAAGAAAATATAGCTTTTTTTTTCAACAAAAATAAGGGTGACTGCTTTGAATGTGCTGGACTCATCCTCAGCATAATTGCTGTGTTCTCAGTGATTTCACTGTAGAAGCTTTAAACAAGTCCAACGGCTCAGCTTTTTTCTTTCCGCAGCATATAGATTGACTGTGTGAAATCAGAGCACCAACCATAGTGATTTACCCGATAAATGAAGTTACGTTTTATGCTACTGGCACACATTTCACACAGAATACCCCTCAATTCGGAAAGTTCTTTGATCCTACTGCTGCTGTGTGATGCTAGTTACACCATATAGACAGATGAAATTACTTTTTTTTGGGTTGGCATAACACAGTGACAGAAAAACATTTACCTGACTTGGTGATGTTGTGGTTTAGAGCACGGAATACTCCACTAAATTTAGTTCCTGCATAAAGCCTTTCTCACCCCAGGGGGTCAAGTCATGCTGTCAATACCCAACGTTTTGTCAAAGTAGAAAGAATTTGTTAGTCTGCTATGCACATCTGATTTGACCACCCTATCATTTCCCAAATAGCCTGACAGCAGGGTTTCTGCATTTTTCTTACCACTTACTTACTCTTGTGTTGGCAGTAGTTCATGCTAGTAAATAAATGTTTGCACTAGATCAGGCAACGAACAGCCTTAAGACCTTTTTCATGAATCTTGAACCATATGGTTTGTTTCTCCATCCCTTTTGTCTCTCCCCAGGGTGAGGTTTGGGTCCCAGTTGTAATAGAAGGGTTAGATTTATTCACCAGACACCACAACAGGATATAAAACATAAAGGGAAACACAATACATAGGGTTGCTGGTGAGTTTGAGAGTCATTGTTTTTAATGAGCTCTCTATTCTTCAACACCATTTAATTCCTTTTAAGGTTCCTTATTGTTGTCTTCAGAAATAGTTCTCTGGGATTCTTGAAGATTTTTCCAAAGCTCTTGTTTGGATGCAGCTATTAAGATGATCCCAGACTGCTTGAACAAGTTGAGGTCTGATTTCTGGACATTCATCACTCCACCATGGGTCTTTTGCGTTGTCGTTGTTGACCCCAACTAGTGTGAATTTCTGAGTTCATAGTTAATTCCCGCGATTCGACGTCAGTTTCATACAGTTTGCAGCAGTAATGCACTGCTATAAAGTAGTCTCTAACCACCCAACGCACCTTGAAAATTTTCATAGCCATATTTCAAGCGCTTGAGTAATTTTTAGAGTTTTTGTTCTTCTTTCTTCTTCTGCATTTTTCCCTTCTTGTTCATCTTCTTCTGTGGTTTGTTTCTGCTCACCACCGAGGAACAATGCTGTCCATCCACCTCCTGCATCAAGCAGAAATGGGCTTTAAAAATGCCTTCTTGACTGCCAAGCTTCCATGGAGACCTTTTCTGATGAAGCTTTGGTGAACAGCAGACTGAAGGTCCAGGTGCATCTCTCAGGTCATGTATATGTTACAGATACTTTTTTCCTTTTTTAACGGCCTGAAACTTTATCTTTTGTTCTCCACTTGTCTAATTTACTTAAATTTAGTGCTCCATGTGCGGAGCGGTTCCTTTTTATGTGTTTGATGGACTCTAAGCCGAGCCACTTTGTCAGCAGATGTTACATTTCAGGGGGTGTGAACCCTAAGCCTGAAAAGGCATTAGTCCACGATGACTCCCATGTCTTACTGTAGGTTTATCACGAACTCTCAGCAACTTATCCTCCTTAGATCGCGATGAGCCAGATATCACACCAGGTGTTGGACTGAATGGGGCATGAAAAGGAACATATGAGAGGGAGTGGAAATGGGTTTTTCTGGGTTTGGTTTGGAATGATTGAATGATGCCCACTGTCTAGATTGGTCTAATTTCTGCTGTGAGGTGCATGCTTGCCCAGTTTGACTCAGGAAAGGACCAAGATGGTGCCAGTGTCGGTGGCCAGCCATCTGATGTTCCTGCAGTATTTGGTGTTTTTATCATTTTTAATCACTGGCAGTCTCTGCTGGTGTATGATCGCCAGTCACTTTTGTTTCTTTGCCCGAGTATTGGCCATTTCTCTGATTTTAATCATGATGGGAGAAACAATCTGCCTTCACAACTGATGGGGATTCCCTCTCACCTGTGCCGGACGTCGGCGTTTCCTTCTCGGCGGAAGCGTCCCCGCCGTCGTGGCAGTCGTGGAGGTCGACTGGTGAAGCTGAACCTCTGGCTTTCCTGCTCATCGTTCACTTCCCGGACAGGATCTGGATTAATATATTCCATCACCGTTCCCCGATGCTTCCTTGACCCTATCGACACCAGTCTGGTGCCCATCGCCGGTTTTATGGAGGGATGTCAGTCTCGCTGCCTTTGCACTTCTCGGGTCTCGCAACGCGGGGTGGATCATCGGCTTCTGAGGACAATATCTCAGGTTTCCCGAAATACAGGACTTCGGCCCCCAGATCCCCCTAAGATTGGCTTGGTGAACGCCAAAACACTGTTGAATAAAACTTTCATCCTGAGGGATTTCTTCTGCTCCTGTGGCCTGGATTTCCTCTGTGTGACAGAAATGGATCGGCACCGGCGAGTCCTGCGCTCTGGTTGAGCTGTTAGCTGCCGACAGTTCTTATTTTAACACTCCACGGACATCGGGTCGTGGAGGAGGGACAGCAGTCATTTTTAAGTCTGTTTTTAAATAAAAACAGCGCTCTGTTTTATAGTTACTTTCCAGTATTGAAGTAACTCTGTTTGAGGTGGGTCGCTCCAACCCAGTGCTGTGTGCTGTTGTATACCGATCGCCAAAAAACAACAAAGACGTTTTGAAGGACTTCTCTGATCTGCTCGCTGAAATAATGCCAAAGTATGACCGTGCAATCTTTGTCGGGGATTTTAATATTCATGCGTGTTGTCCCGATAAACCGCTGGTGAAATACTTCTTAAGTCTTTTGGACCTTGTCCTCTCATATGGTTTATCTGTGTCTAACTTGGAGATTTGTGATGACATGATTTCGTGTGTTTGAGGTTCCTTTTTCTTGTTTGGATTTAAATTCTGTTCAGAGGCGTCAGGTTTTTAGCTCTTTAACTGCTGGTCAGAACTCTGTGGTTTTAATCAGTTCTGCGTTGGTCCTGACTTTGCTAGCACAGAGGCGCTCAGCTCCCGAACTATACTGGACTCTGTTGCTCCACTAAAGACTGTGCAGCCCAGGGCTAAACCTCAACCCTGGTTTAATGTGGACACTCGGACAGCCAGGCGGGAATGCCGAAAAGCTGAATGGAGGTGGAAAAAGGACAAGCTTCAGATCTCCCTCCAAATCCTTCAGGACTGCTGGCGTCATTATCAGAAAACAGTTAAAGAAGCCAAAAGAAAATACCTGCCGAACATCATTGAAACGCATGTATTATTTAAAACCACTGAAACTGTTCTTAAAGCCCCACAGCCTGTCAGCTTGGAGGAAACTCTTGAGACTTTTTTATTGATAAGGTAACGATTGCAAGGACCCTTATCTCTTCTCCTGCTTCTGACCCTTCTACCTTTGCTCAGGTGCGCTCCATGGAGTTGTCCCTCCGGGCTTCTTGAAAAAAGTTTTTTCCTCAGTCAGTTTTTTCCTCAGGCAAATCAGTTTGGTGGTGAAGTCCAGCTTTTTCCACATCAGGCAGGTGGCCAAGTCAGACCTTTTTTGGCACATCAGCACTTTGAAACAGTAATCCATACTTTCAGTGGCGTGTCTAGAAATTTTTTCACAGGGGGGCAAGGCAGGGGCACATCCTCAGAAAAGGGTGGCACATATGAATAAGACCTTTTTTTTCAGAAAAAGAACTTAGATTCTAGGGTAATATGAACTAAAGTAGTCATGTAACGTGAAAACTAAACGTAAAACAAAACTTAGAAAAGTAAATAGCTAATAATTTTTAAAATGTACTAAAGTTTATTTAGAATGATGCTTTTAGCCAATTCTGCACCATCATATAGTTCAATGATGATTAAAAACTTAACAAATCACAATTTTTATCATTTGGCCCAGTGTCCTTCATGTCAAGCACAATCTGCTTATGGCAGACAATTCATTCTGTTGTAATATGCTGGCTGGACACGTTTCTGACTCAGGGTACTTCTTCAGAACTGTGTCTACATCTGTCTGCAAAGTGCTCTGAGATGATACTGTCATGAATTGGCACTGTACAAATAAAGCTGACTTGAAATGCATTATTTTTTCTAAATTAAACTATTAAAGTCAGCAATTAAGTAAATATTATAATAAATCCTTCTTTAAAATGAAGTACTTATTCTTTTGTCAGTAAATCTTATTTAAATGCAACAATAATAGCTTAAAATTAATCTTTTAAATTTGAATATTCTCCTGTTTCATTTCACACATCTGTAAAACAGGATATTATTAGCAGCATGTAAGTTTTTGAGGTTGTTTTTTTGTTGTTGTTTTGGTTTGTTTTTTAATTTTTGGATAGGGCAATGACATCTTCACAATCCTGACATTACAAAGAATCCTCTGGTTCTAAATATAACATGACTTATCATGGAGAAAGCGTTAAATATAGAATTAATGCCTGGCTTCCAGTTCTCATCAGAGCTATATGACATGTGGGTGAGACAATTCAAGCATTTGATTTAGGTATGGTGGAGGAGGGATACATGTGGAAGTGACTGGACTTTGACACCTCTGATTTAAAACATGCTCATCATGTGCTTCATTTGCTTGTAATTGGATATTTAAGGTTTACTATGTAAGTGAGTTTACACTGAATATTTGATCATTTATTCTTGGGGTGGCACTTGAGGGACCAATCAAATTTTGGGGGAGGGCCCCCACAGGCCCCCCCTCTAGATACGCCCCTGGGTGGGGGTCCTAAATTAGCAGGATGATTCCCAGCAGGTTCTTCTGGGACGGTTACATACAGGTGTGGCTGTTTTTATGAGATCAGACCAGTTTACCTGCTTCATACTGGGCTTGGCTCCTATTTATTTCATTTTCAGCAAACTGACTAAATTACACAAAATACAACAAAGGGAAAGTAAGCAAACTGAACAAAAGGAGTATAAAAAAAACCAAAAAACTTCCATCTGTTGTCACAACAGCTAATTTTATCGTAAATTAGCGAGTAAAATAAGCACGGACCAGTTTGTAAGCTGAGAGCTTTAGATCGTTTCTATAGAAGGTGAAGCGTTTTGGTCCGAGAATGAATCCCTGAGGAATCCCACATGTAACACAGATTTCATATCATCCAGCTGTACTTTTTACTTCCTACCTGTCCGGTGACGTTGAACCGTCAGATGCCAGCCTTCCCCATGTTTCTAAGCAGCAGAGGTCAGCATTCATGCTTTTTATCTGTGGGTAAACTTTGTTCTGTTATTTTCACTGACCTGGACCGGTCTGTCCAGAATCCATGCTGACTTTTGCATATAAATGTTGTTTATTGGAAAAGATGTCTGAAAGCTATGGAAGCAAAGAGAAAACATCTGAAGTCTTATCAAAGATGAGTTATTATTTAACTGTCTTTTATCAAGTTATGTGCATATACTGACAATGTTTCTGCACAATTGCAGCTCACAGGTAAGTCTGGAGGTTTGGGTCATTTCTAAGTGTCATAGGGTTCGTCCAGATAAACATAAACATCCAGCAGCGCTTTATGCTTGCAGGTCATCACGGACCTGTATGTCCTTTCAGTAGGAATCGCCTCTGTATTTGGCCACTGTTTTCTGTGTGGGAAGATGTTTGAATAAGAAAATGCTTCCCTTCAAGAACTTTGACATCCTTTTTCACTTGTTTTTAAAGATCAGCAGGACCTTTTTACCACCATTTCAGAGCAATGGTTCCCAAACTGTAGGTTGGGAACCACATGTTGTTAAAGGAGCTTAGCCTATTGCAAAGCTACTGAAAGTGTTTGACTGGATTGTGGTCGCTGTTACTTGCCCAAGAATAAAATGTCCACTCTGATCACAATGCAGGTTTTGTTGATTTATTCTGCGATCATGCATTTAGTTACAAACAATCGGGGAAAACTCGTGCTAATGTGGTCAAAAACCTTTCGATCTTCCAGACCAAACACCTAGTGACATAATGACGTCTTCCCCTTAAATAGACACTTCTATTACCTTTCCAGGTAACAATACAGCGCCCCCTAATGGGTATACACAACATTCACAATATATGGCTCCAATTCATGAATTTATTGGAAGAAAACTTTAATTATGGATGCTTGTTGTTGCTTGTTGTTACAAATGACCACATTTTGTGATGAAATTGACATTTAAACTGTTAGAAAATTAGAATAATTACATATTAAGTATGTTTAGATTAGGACTGAAGTTAAATGAAAAATTTGAGATAAAAAAAGTGGGGGGAAAATGGACTTTTAAAAGTTTTCATGGCAGTATTGGGTCCTCTAATAACATGAACCGGTCATGAAAACATCAAACTTGTCTCAGATGAGGACGGGAGGAGAGGAAAACATGGAAGACGTAGTCCAGCCATCTATAGATGTTTTATTTTTTTTACTTTATGAATTAGATGTTCAGTTGACTTTTCCTCCCGGTGTCCGCTTCATGCGCTGCCGAGCCGCTTCTTCATCTGCGTAGAATAAAGGAATCCCTGTAGCCCGGCCCTCCTCTCAGGATGCCACCAGCAGGCTTGAGTGATACCAGCTGTTCAGCAGACACAAAGCTGAGTTGGGTTTTTGTCTCTTTAACCAGCTCCAGGCCGGCCCATGTGCTGCTTCCCTCTGCTTCCAATCTTCATGCAAAGCGAAGCCAAGCATGAAAGACGTTTTCTGTTGTCCTCTGCTCCCTGATAACATCATCTACATCTAAATGTGCTGCAGCACAAAGTTTCAGGCTGAAACAAAGGAGCTGCGGCCTCTTTGTGAGCGAGGAGGTGCGAGCTCGATGTTAAAACGTGTTAAATCTAACTGCTGGCTCTTCAGTCTTTGTGTGTGTGAAATCAGAGGCGGCGGGACAATAATGAAGACAACTTTTCAGACTTGGCCTGCATGCAGAGCGGACTTGTCCAAACTAATCACACATGCAGCAGACTGCGGGCTTGTAACCGGACAAATGAGTCCGGGACGCTACCTGTCGCTCTGCTGCTGCACATAATGAGCTTTTCTCATTGGAAGGAGCTAGAACAGGACACATGATCTGTAACTAGTAATTATATTTTCTAACATACAAGAATGTATTCAGTCTAATAACGGAGAGAGAAGGGTGGAGTTCTCAGCCCTCTACAACCAAATTTCATCATGTCTTGCTGCTAAAACCAACATGACAGGAGAACTCCACTTTGATTGATGGGAGATTTAGAAATCTAATTTGGCTCTGACACAAATCAAAACTATTTCTACTTGTATTTTCTGAATTGTAACTTGTATTTTAATTTTTGATTTGTCATTTTTAATTCATACTTGTGTTTACTGATTTGTACTTGTATTTTGAGACCTGTAGACTGAATTCGTACTTGTATGTTACAAAATCTAATAATTGCAAGTTACAGATATGGAAATACAAGTTATGAATCATGTGTTCCTATTCTAGCCCGATAGAAAGCACCACAGTGTGGTTTTCTCGTGTTTTTACTCCGGTTCAGGGTCCAATTGTGACATGTTCCTTCCCAGAGAGGAGTCCCTGTCCTGGCTTTGCAACCCCGGTCCAGCTCGGTGTCTGGTTCTGCTCCAGGGTGGAGGACTGGACTACGAACTGTCTGCATAAACATCCAGCTGGGTTTGAAGGAATCAAGCGGTGGCAGAGCAAACTCTGTCCTCAAGATCGTTTTCCTGCAAGACCCGACTGAAGCTTCTGCTGGAAGACTCATTCCTTTCAGCAGGATGTGCTGGAGCAGGGAAAAATGTTTAGTAGATAGAACTTAATATTTTCTCCCTAATCTCTGATAGCTAACAGAGCTAAGAGGAGCTGTATCTGGAATAAAGGGTCATGAAAAGCTGCAATTCTTCATTTTTGACGGCTTCATCTTTAGCTCGTTTTCAAAGTTAATCCGTCTTGGTATCTTGAGAAATCAGCTGTTTATTTGCATTTGTGAATCTATTCATCTGGATATAATGAACTTTGTTTTCTCAAGATCACAAGATGATCCGGGTTAGCCTGGAAATTAGCGGTTCGTTAGTTAGCATCGCTCATCATAGGTTAGGATCTAAAACGATGAGCTGAGTTGTGTATTTGTTCTGTTAGCTTCCTCACCACAGATTTCTGGAGTCTGTTTATCATCAAAAGGCTCCATGAGAGAGTTTCTGATTTTAGAAAACGACTTTTAAAGGATTCATTTTGATGTTCAATTTCTTACTTTCCTCTTTAAAAACCCCTCATGTTTAAAGGGACACTGTGTAACTTTTGGCCACTAGGGGGAGCTGAACCTGTACCTTCCCACACGGCACTGTGGTAAAATGAACAGTTTCCATCCGGCTGTGGAATCGTGCTGCAGAGTCTCTGACCACTAAAAGGATCGGGTCCTACTAGTGGAGGGATGTGACTGATGCTTCTAGGTATACATGATCCGTTTATCTTCTGGTTGCTATGGAAATGTCAGCATTAGCATTATGGGACATTACAGCATATGAAACCATCAAATTAAAGCAGCCAGTTACTAATCGTTCTGTTACTACTTTGTTTTACATGAATGACAGGAAATAAATTATTACATGAAAACCTGCATCACTGCTGCAGAAAGGTTTACAGTCACGTTAGCTTTGATCTGTAGCTGTTAGCTTCAACACGTTAGCTTTGGTCTGTAGCCGGTTAGCTTCAACACGTTAGCTTTGGTCTGTAGCTTCACTGCAGCTCATCGGGACTTGCTGCTGTTGTTCTGGATAAACGCTGCTAGAAGACGTGGAAAAGTAAATTGATGCAGGTCACATGATCCACTGAGCATCAGATCCGCTACCATGAAGTTACAATGTCTGGTTTCTGATGAGGACAGCCGCTTTGGACCGCTAACACTCATAAAACGCTGCATATTAATCCATCATTACTCATGTTAGGCTGATGTTTGGGTCAGAAGTTGCACACTTTAATCCAGGAAGCAGTTGTACACAAATATCTCTTTATTTTTAGTTTGAAAAGATGTGATCAATCATATCCTCTGGACTTCCATAATACAACAAATCACACAGTTTAAATATTTATTTGAAATGAAACATCCAAATTAGCCTTATCTTGTTTCTACTTTTGGATTATAACCTGCAGAGAAGCGGCCTGGCTTAGGCCACATCCTGACTGATGTGGATTGATGTGGACTAAGCATCAGGTCTGAATCAGGACTTGAACGGAAGAAAAGCCTCTCCAAAAGTTAAAATGGGTGCAATGAACTTCAAAATGTGGTCTGCTGATCCATAATTAACCTTTGGAGTCTTTAACAAGCACATTTGTCTGCTGAGCTATTGATGATTTGTATTGTGGGCTTTGGTGAAAGGCAAAGTGCTAATGAGCACCCCCCCCCCCCCCCCCCCCCCCCCCCCCCCCCCACCCCCACCCCCCCCCCCCCCCCCCCCCCCCCCCCCCCCCCCCCCCCCCCCCCCCCCCCCCCCCCCCCCCCCCCCCCCCCCCCCCCCCCCCCCCCCCCCCCCCCCCCCCCCC
>JAVQJG010154247.1:0-10702 GCA_036024015.1 Craterocephalus amniculus
TGTTTAGATGTTATTAAATCCTAAAATTCTTCATTAATTATGGGCGTGTCCTTTTGATTGACAGGTACCAGATATCCAGGAAAACGAGGCCTAGCGTAGCACAATCGCGGTTTTTAGCCGCTAACAGCACCTTAACTTTAGCCCGCCTTCCTTCATTAGCTGGTTAGCTCCCGTTAGCTCCTGGTTAGCTTTGTTAGTATGTAGCTCGGAGGTTGATGGGTGTCAATCGTGATGGTGCCAAGATGGTGAAGGAAGGAACCGCCCAATCTGCATCACTTCAGCTCATTGGATTCCTATGGGTCGCGTAGTTTTAGGGTTTGCCTTTTCATTTTACAGTCATTTAGCGTCACGCTAAAGCTAGAAACTAGCCGTTTTCGCTAACTAAAATAACATGATTTACTATCGGGTATAGCTCCATTAACGCAACTTTTTCTTAGGGAGCTATGAGGGTTAAGTACAACAATGCATACTCCTTCCGAGGAAGCCATTTTTTCCCCAGGACATTTTTGAAAATATTACCAAACGAACTAAGACGGACTGAAAAATGAAAATGAGGAACGCTTCACGAATTTGCGTGTCATCCTTGCGCAGGGGCCATGCTAATCTTCTCTGTATCGTTCCAATTTTAGTATATGCATGACCGAAGTCACACAACAAAGGCAGGTTCTAGAGTAGTATTTAAAGGCCCTGTGTCCACCACCCAAGTGTCACATGGTCCAGGCTCTGGAGCAGGAAACGCAGATAAAAAACAACTGTTTGTGGGGAACAAACCAGCAGCAGAAACATATCTGGATGCTTCTGATTTACTTAAACAACTTCAGGCAGTCATTCTGATCCAGTCTGACCCAGTTTGGTTCTATTTCTGGTTTGTCTGCTGCATCTGAACCTGAATGACACACAGATGCATCATGGGAAATTTAAACAGGCAGTGTTACGTCAAGTATTCAGGATTGGACGGCTGAAGACACGAGAACAAAAGGCTGAATCAACCCCCCGCACCTCCTAAGGACCTGCCTGAGTAACCCCCGACTGTTCCCAAACAGTGCCCACACCCTCCCCCCCATGAGTGAGCCCGTAGAGAGACAGGCTGTGTGTGTGGGAGAGAGCGAGAGAGAGAGAGAGAACTGGTATGACGTCACTGCTGCTGTCTCACAGGAAGAGACAAAGACCTGAAGCAGAAAACTGCTCAGAGACTGAAAACTGCTGATCTGACTCCCCGAAAGGACCTGGACAGTCATCTGACCCCCTCCCTCCCGCCGGGACCAGGACCCGTCCTTCATCCGGCTATGTGGAGCTGCAGCTCTGCTCTGTTTCTGCTGATCTGGACAAAATTTTAAACCAGTTTCTGTTTCACTGGGTCTGTTTTGCAGCTCCAATAAAGTCTGGTGCTCATGTGAGGCTGGAAGGTTCGATCCTGCTGTCACAGCCAGGATTCTCACCCTCACACTGAAGGACACGCTGATTTTACATAAATAAAACTGTTCTAGCTGTTCCACTTCCCCGCCACTGGAAGGCGCTGTTCCCTAAAATGCAACTTGCCATCACCCTTTAAAAAAGAGCGAGAAAGAGAAAAAAAAAACAGTTGTTCCACTAACCTGCCACTGGGTGACGCTGTCGGACCGCTGGAGGACCACCTTACCTGGAAAAGTCCAAAAATAATCAAAATAGGAACAGGACCTGCTTTTCTTCCACATAAACGAAACTCCATTGAATTTTTTAGACAAAACAAGCGTCCATGACAATGTTTGTATGTAAATTATTTCTTTTATACACTTGTCACGGCATGAAAAAAGCCAGTACGGTTGTACGGTTGCTGTACGGTCCCACGAACTGGGACCGTAATTCCTCCACATTATTTATAAAGCGCCAGTTTAAAAACGGAAAATGTCCCCAAAGTGCTGCTACTTAAAGTAATAACCGCCATTTCATCCTCATCATTCTGAGCTCTGAACTCCACATTAAAGTTTCTAGCCGCAGAGCGGTTCCTGCCGGATTCACCAGGCGGTCCGACTCGAGTCCAGAACCCACAATTGCCCCAAGCAAGCCCCCTGTATTTTACCGAGCCTGCGCCGGACCGAACAGAGAGACGTGCATCTCTGTCATGCTCCACCTTCACCGCGTGCTTACCTGGTCAAAGCGCGTGCCAAATGGTCGGTAATTCCCGTCTCGGTCCGGAGCAGCATGGAGGGAGCACGTCAATCATCCATCCTTCACGCTGAATCCACGCACTGGAAGCGTGTCAGCGCGTGAGCAGGTGTGAGGGTCCTTCCCCCAAAACTCCGAGTTAAAAAAGAAAAAAGAAAAAAAGAAGAAAGAAAAAGAAAAACATTTATGTCCAATCTGCCTTTGATCGGTTGACAAAAAACATTTTCCAGTCAGCGGCCAGAGACTCCTGCAGGCTACACGGAGGTGGAACAGATATTTTAATAAGATTTACAGAACACCAGCGTCCTCCAACATGGGGCAGAGGGCCCCAGTAACATCACACGCATGTTCTCTACACGGTAAACCCAGGCCACAGTGACACATGGATCGATCATGAAGAACTCACAGAAAATTAGGAGAGTGGAGGATGACTCTTTCCCCCGTTTGTTCCGTTTTCCCTGCCTAGCTGGCAAGTGTGTCGAGTTTTACCAAGTAAAACGAAGTAACGTTTGCACACATGCACCTCTAATTGTTTAAAATAAAATAAAACAAAATAACCGGGAAAATCACTTTTAAAACAGAACAGAAAAATAACTTACCCTGAGAAGTTGCGCTGTTAGCTCTGGTTCTGATTGGGTTTGTTTTCTGGCTCCTGAAAGTTTCGATGCTCCTTCGGCAGCCGCTGCAGACACTGTGACGACGTTACATCATGTTTCTGAAGATGCATTCATGACCTCTGGGACATTATGTAGGCTATTTATATATATGTCGTCTTTTTTAGTTATAATACGTTAATGCAATATATATCACTATCAAGTGGAATCAGTAATCGTGCTACAGATTTGTATTACAGTTGGAAGCGTTTTAGGGATTTTGATAAAAACAAAATCAACTGTAAATTTTTATTTCAGGATTATATAGAGACAGGTATCACCCAGTCCACATGAACGTATCACATATGCTGAGTTTGTGAGTCCAGGTGCTTAATTGATTTCACCTCTCCGTGACCCTAGTCCATTTCCCACAAATAAGAAAACACTGATAAATCAACAGATGCTCTGGGCATGACAGGCCTGTTGATTTAACTTCTAATGTTATTTTCTTCTATTACCTCTGCATGCACTGAATGGGGAACTCATCTTAACAGATCCCCTTACTGACAAAAATAAAAACTTTTTCCCCCCCATATTTTTCCTTATTTACACTAAGGGAGATTACTTGTGGAGTACCTCAAGGATCTGTAATTGGTCCAAAGTTGTTCATACTGCATGTTTGGACAAATTTCTTTAAGTTTGTGGCTTTTGCAGATTATACCAACTTAATTTGTTGTTATAAAATATTGGAAGGGAGTTAGATCAACTTAAATGCTGGTTTGATGTCAATAGATGGATAGAATGATAGTATCATTTTTTTGTTCAGTTTTTCAACCTTACCTGTCTTACTGTGTGGAGCTGTGGGGATCCACCGTTAAAACAATAATACATCCAACAGTTGCACTGCAGAAAGGAATGATACAAATAATTTCTAGAGCTAAAGAAGTCTGTTCCAAATTAAACAAGGGATGCTCGCAGACTCTGTTCAGAGGTTCTTTTCAATACGAGAAATCAAGTTTGATTATAGAGGTGTTTTTATGTTTACTGTAAACAAAGCTGTTAAATGTATAAAGAGAAGATGTATTTATAGTTGTAACATTATGGAATGACATAGCTACACATTTAAAGATGTGTAGCTTGTAATGTGTCACTTGTAATCTTCAACACATCAGCCGTATTGTTTGTATTTTGTTGTATTATCTGTATTATGGACAATGACTGATGACTGAATACACCTGAATCTGAAGCCTGAAACCTGAACCTGACAGTGAGATTCACTGAGCTGAAACCTGAGACACAAACTGATTGACATGAATTCATTTTGAGACATACTCTAACACTTCTTTATCTTTATGTTTCATTTTTATATTCATCTGGGATTATAACATTTACATTTACACAAAGCCATTTGATGCCCTTTTTACCTGTAGATTAGATTAGATTGTACTTCATTGATCCCACAAACGCAGAAATGTACTCGTTACAGCAGCAGCAGACAGTTAGTTAATATACACTACAGAATAATAACACACTATGAGCAAACATAATAACAAGGAAGGTTTATAAACAGATATAGAAATATTGCAGTATAAGGTGCCCAATAAATTTTATAAAGAAATTTCAAACATCCTTCACCCCCCCACCTCTTCTATGGAGTCCAGAGGACGGTCCAGGACAGAGTTCGCTCTCATGATCAGTAGGGATGGGCGATACTGCAAATTTTGGAATCGATACTACTAATTTATGGTGCTCTTTCTTCAATATCGATACTTTTTGCCCTTTTTTTTGCAAAAGCAATATGAATAAGCCATAAAAAAATTACTTGAAAGAAATGCTTTTAAAATGATGGATAATAAAACAAATTAAACAGAAACAGCTAAAAAAATAAGTAGATTATAAATAACTAAAAGTGTGTGCTACAAATTAAAATTAATTAATTACTATTCTTTAACAAATAGAGACTGACGAATATACAGAGGAACATTCGTGCTGCTAGCTTATCGAATCTTGTATTCTAAATTCTCTTAGCACAATGAAGCTAGCTTTACTGAACGTCAGGGGCCTGTACTATGAAGCTGGGTTAACATGCCCGGGATTTCTCTCTGTTACCTGGGTTGACTTAACCAGATATCCGCGATCTTGATTAACGATACTACGAAGCTGGTTATCAACTCGGTAACTCGACCCGGGGTTTTCCCATCTTGATCAGTGCGCGTTCACATAAAAGGGGCGGAGACTGCAGCGTCTGACCAATCAGCGAGGGGATTACCTGCAGGCTGCAGAGCAGCTACTTAAAATGCAGACAATTATTCTTCAGAAAAGAATTTAAACCCATAATGAGGCGAAAAACAACATGCACTGTTGCTATTGCGTCAGCCTCAGTCAGCAGGAATTTCAGACTTTATTAATGTACAAATTTATCAGATTAGGCCTCATTATTATTTAATCGGACATTTATGTTTGAATATATATTCTGTGACAGCACGAGAAGTTGTTCCATAAAATCCTGCTCTGTGTGAGAATTAATTATTAACCTCGTTATTTGAGATGCAATCTTGGTGGAGTTTAACGGACTTGGGAAGAAGTAAAGAACAGAAACTAAAACTTAAACTTGAAAGTGGTCAGTGAGGTTTTATTTTCTCATTAAAATATTGCATCTATCTCCCCCCTCCACCCACCCCGAGGTGGACAGGATGGGCCGCACAGTTTCTACGAGATCTGATTGGTTAGGAGGATGGCGCTTCAACTTACTGATCACTTATCCAGAACTTAACCATAAGTTACTGAGGTGATAAACCTCTGTCAGAAGTGAACCAGCATCCTAGGACATCATAGCTCTCCAGCTGAACTCTGCTGACCATGTGCTGTTCCTTAACGTATATAGGCCACCTAAACACTGTCCAAGTTTTTTTGAAGACTTTGCTGAACTACTGTCACTAATCTGTGTTGACTTTGATTTCTTATCTATGGGAGATTTTAACATTCATACTGATAAAGATCAGGACAGAATGACCATTGAGTTGTATTCGGTTCTCGATAAGTTCGGTCTGATACAACATGTGAATGAAAAAATGCACGACCGAGGACACTGTTTCGACCTCGTCATCTCTAAAGGTCTGAATATTTCCAAGGTTACGGTAATGGATGTCACTCTGTCTGACCATTCCTGCATCTTCTTTGAGAGTGCTGTTACTGTTAACAAAAATGCCCAAACTGAAGTTGTCAAAAAACAGTGCATAGGTGATAATACCTACTTTCTCTTTGTCAACTAGTCGTCCTGTGTCAGTAACCCCGGAGCTTCTATCTAACCAGGCTTGTAATGAGTTTGCTTGTTTCTTTACTGACAAAATCCAGAAAATGAGGCAGGTAGTCATTGCTTCCAAACCAGGGACTGAAATGTGTCCTCACTGCGTCCACTCAAAGACATACACATCATGACAAGTATCTGCCCAGTAAATCCTAAAAACCTCACAACAGTCCAACAGGCACACAGCACCCCATCGTCCACACAAAAAACCTTAATTTTCAACCACATTACACACATTTCACACAAACCTCCCACAAATGCCCTCACACACACCCACCTGTTCTCCCAGACACACACACACATTTCCATAAATATACCCACCCAAATACATATTCCCCACCTGCAATCACACATCCTCACACGCACACACCCTGCCTAATACACCCCCACAGCTACCCATGCTCACTCACACACCTGACAACACATCTGTGCTCCCTCCCCAGACACACACACAAACCCCCCCATACACAGATACACATTCTGACACACCTATACTACATGCACACTTACATGCACCCGCACACCCATGAACACCGGCTCCCGGCGTGCTGGCCGGACATCGGGACGCAGGCAGAGGCACAGACAGAGGCACGTCCTGGCCGCCCCAGACCCACCCAGCACCGACCCAGGGCCCAGAGCTCCATCAACCGCCCGCCCCAGGACAGCCCGGCCATCCGTCGACAGCAGACGGTCGACAGTCCAGGACCCACCAGTGGCTCCATCCCACAGCGGTAGGGCAGCCCAGCCGCAGACCCCCCCACCCATAATGAGTTCTATGGAGAATTTTGAATTGTATTAGTTGTATATTTGAATTCTGGGTCATTTTAATTCTATTTCATCCTTATGGACCACCAGAGGCAGTGCTTGAAGCACGAATGTATCCATCTTGCGCATGCGCAGGTCGAGTCTTTATACCAACAAAGTCACATGTGACCCCTGATGGTCACCTATATCTTCCGGTGACATCAGAGGATCTGTTCCTTTTCATCGTCTCGCTTCGCAAGCTTAGTAGCTACTTACCAGACAAACCTGTTGCTAGTAGCCTTGTGACGTCTCGTCGGAGCTGCGGTCTATTGAGCCTCCAAAGGTTGCAACGGTCTCCGCCTGGAGGCTTGTTGGCCCCTAGCAGCGGACTCGTCTGTTCGGGATCATCATCCTCAGTTGGATAAGTTTGTTTTTTCTTTCTTTTAGTTGTGCAAACCTGATGTACTCGGCTTGGTTGCCTTTTTTTGTTGTTTGTGAGCATAGTGTTCTCGCTAGCCCAGCTTACATCGTTGCGATTTCAGTTTTTCGGTTTGTGCATTCAATTTTTTTGTTGTTTGACACGTTCCTCAATTGGTGGGGGTGGTGCTCTCGCCCCACTCCTGGTTTAGGTGTGTTTCTGCTCGATCCAACTGGTCTGGTTTTCCCCTAACGGCAAATATTGGTGAAGGCAGTGTTTTCACTCCCACTCCCAGTATTTGTTGTTTTTTGTTTTCATTGATTGCACAAGTTTCCATTGATTGCATAAAAAAGAAACCCACAAAAAAGACTGGTTGTCAGCATGTCTGCCAACCATTCTTGGCGTTTCTGCAGCCATATGATGGCCATGTTCTGTGTCCACGAGTTTCATGCCCCAGGACATGAGGGTTGCTAGGCTGGCTGACTTGGGGCAACTGCTGGGTCTCAGCCCCTCACATTGGGCAGCCGACTCAAGCTCAGAAGGTGGTCCCTGCTCGGTCTGACAGCCCTAAATGTTGGACTGCTCAGACAGCAGATTCCCGTCCTGTTAAAAGGGCGAAGGAGTCCAACCTTGCCTCCAAGGTGGACAAATTGACCATGGAAATGATGAGCATGAAGTCTCTCCTCCTGGCTTTTCAGTCTGGGACTGGTGCTGGGGTCCCAGATGCTCCTGCTCCTTTGGTGGACACCTTGGAGTCTGAGGCGGATGTGCTCTCTGTGGCTGCATCAGCCATGGAGTTTGCTGAATATGAGCTGGATGTCGCTCCTGAAGATGTAGCCTACCATGCTTTTGCGGCAGGCTCCTGTGCCTCCGCTCGCAGCTCTGCTGGTGCCTCTGAGGACGACTCAGTGGTGACTATTATCCGCATGGCCCTGGCCCGCCTGCAGCTAGATCCGCCACAAGCTCAGCCGGCTCCTGCCAGTGCTTTTTCTCAGGCGTGGCCCAGCTCCTTCCCACTTCACTGTGCCCCCATCGGAGTATTATCTGACGGAGCTACAGCTTGCTGGAGGGATTCTAGAGCTTTCTCTCATGCAACAGCTGACGCCAGGGCTCTGGCAGCCATGCAGGATGCATCCAGGTTTGGCTTGGGCCAGCAATTGAGCCCACTATAGCTGCCCTGATTGTCACCCCTGGTAGGGATCTCAGACCTGATGCTAGGTGTCCCCGCACCCAGTGTCGGGTTACGGACGATCTGCTCTCCAAAGCCTATGATGCAGCGGCTCTCATAGGTAATTCCATGTCCCACCTGCAGCTCACTCAGTCAGCATCCCTGCAGGGGGCTGCTGTGGATTCTCCTGTCCACACTTTCAGTGATGCTTCTACGCAGGCCTTTGGGTTGATGTCTAGGGAGCTGGGATGTCTGATATCCACACTTGTCCAGGCCCAATGAGTAAATAAATGAATAAATAATTTGCTAAATTGGTTGTTCTGTCCTATGTTTTACATTATTGTATGCAGGTTTGAAATGAGTAATAAACTAAACTAAAATAACTAAATCTTGTGTCTGCCCGCATATGTGGAGTTCTTTCTACTGGGAAAAAGAGAATATGCTGGAAAAGTTGTTTTATTCAGGGAATTCAACATAAAAGGTGAAACCAACACATTTTATGTTCTAAGTACAGATGCAAGAGTTTAATTTCACAGACCCGATATAGACGAGGGTGGACCTGCTGTGTTCACAGAAGCAAACACATCTGGATGAGATAAGACACTAAAATATCAGCGCTGACTTTCTCTTCTATGGGAGATAAACAGCACACTCCCTCTTTCTGACACATTTTACAACTTTTTACACCCGGGTTCACTTAACAACAGCCACACTGTGTGGTTCCTGTGTGTGTGCAGTTCCTGTGTGCATTCTGCAAGTGTCCGGTAAGGGAATCGAACCGGGTACCAACGCTCCCCTCTGCTCCTCCTCCCCCCACACAGAAGAACGAGCACCATCCTCAGGCTCACTCAACCGTCTATGTTCCAGATTTAGTATATGTGTTGTGATTGTCTTGTGCAATCAGCACACAGCACATGGTCCAACTTTGTTCCGACTGTGGAAAGCATCGGAGAGCGGACGGCCATTCAAACGCCCGGATTTGTTCCAACTTCAAGTATCAAACTTTTGTGCGTCCAATCAGAGAGCTGGATTTGTTCCAACTTCTCTCAGAGACCCTCTCCTCCCCGCTAGTATATCCAGCCCATCTCTCTCCATCGGCACAGTGTGTATGTACGTTTCTCTACTCATTTCTCCGTGTTTTTCACCATAAAACGCTTTAACAGATCATGTCTGGATAACATGGCTCCTGTTTCTGTAATAATGGAGCTTTGCCGGCTCAAAGCAAACAAAGATTTATTTACAACAAAGTTATGTTTTTACCGGATTAAACTTTGTACCTTCATCGCTTTAATTTCCATAAACATGTTATTTATTTTGTACAAGGTAAACATGTTTTTTGAGTGACGGCGGGGTTTATCCGGGTTTCATGAGGCGGAGGACAGATGTGTGTCTCTGTTAACCGTGGCCACTTTTACCGGAGGCTCGCGCCACTTCGTCAGGTTGATTTAAGCTCCAACACCGTCAGAATGAATGAAAACACATAGAATAAATGTAAACGCGTAGAATGAATGAATGAATGAATGGTTTTTGTGTCGTTCTGCTCCTGAAACGGGACTAAAACTCTTTATGTGACGTCATGGCACCTTTCCTGACCGATCAGTATTGATGGGTGAAGATCTGATCAGTATGAAGCTCAAACTCGTAACGTGACTTATATCTGTGAAAAGTACATCCAGCTGCTCAGCAGCTCATGTCTGCAACGGATTGAGGAACATCTGGAAGGATGAATGTGATTTTATTAGGATTTAGAGTTAATGACATCATCAGGTTTCCTCCAGCCTCTCTGTGTCTCCTCTCTGTTACAGACAGCATCATTTGTTCTGACTGGAAGTGTAAGACTCCAGTTATTTCCTCATTATTCATCAGATCCTTTCACATCATCACAACCTTCAGCTCTGATTTTCTTTTTCTCTCTTCAGAAGGAACATCCAACTTTCAGGAAGGTCAGCTGATCCAGGTCTGAGCCATCCTCCTCCTCCCTCCCAGGTCCCTCTCCTGGTAAATCACCATCACGCCGCCTCCTCTTCCTCGGCCGTACCAGGACCACGGCTTACAGGAAGAGGAAGGCGGCATATATGTATTCATGCTTTTTCTTTGTCAGTGAGGATGTTTTATTTTTGTATATATTTTTCTTTGTGAGTTGTGTTGGGAAGGTTTGTGTGTGAGGGGTTGTAACTCCAAAAGCAGCCCTTCTTCCATCCCCTTTTCAAACCAGAGATGGGAGTAAGTCCCATACATGCAAGTCTCAAGTAAGTCACAAGTCTTACCCCTCAAGTCTCAAGTAAGTCCAAGTCGTCTCTATAGGAGGATCAAGTAAGTCAAGTCCA
>JAVQJG010154273.1:0-27128 GCA_036024015.1 Craterocephalus amniculus
AAATTTACTTAACTGCTCGGGTGTTAACAAAAATAAAAGCCATTTCAACACTGGTGGCGCGTCCTTTGTGTTAAACCATTAAAAAAACAACATAAAACAAAAAAAAAAAAAAAAAAAAAAAAGGAAGAGGACGCAAATATGAAAATGGTGCACAGCCTGTCATCCTTTTGGGTATTTTTGTGTTACTTAATTTGTCAGCTTCATTAACAATGCTGTCAGTTGCAGAAAAACAAGAGGAATAAATGCAAAAAACGACCTGTCAGAACATTTAAAAAACTTCTCTCTGACACACACACACACGCACGCACACACACACACACACACACACACACACTGACTAATTTCTAATATCTCTCAGCACCATTTTACAGCCAGAAAAATGAAAACAAACTAAACTGCAGACAGCAGGACAGAAAACACAGATAATCAAACACATACAAACACAGACTGATATAAAAAGGTGCTAATAGAGAAAAAAAAACACAGAAGGAAGAGCAGAAGCGAACCGCCGGTGAAGCTACACACCTTCTTTGTCGGACCAGGGATATTTCTGTGATGGTTTATTTGAGGGAAGAGGCTCCATCTCCAACACCTTGTAGATCTGTCCGAATGCCATGAGTCTGAGAGCGTGCTGTCAATGCAAAACATACACAGCATCCATGAGAAAAACTAAATTAAATCTGACTTGAAAGATTTTCCATCAACAGTCAAAACATGTGCAGCTCTTGTACTGGAATTAATCTAGAGGCTCAGCAGATTGACTTTTAATTATGCAGCGTCATTCATTTTTGGTTATCATAACATCATTGATAATATTAAATTTTCTTTTTATAAACAAGCAGAGGTCCAAAACCCAAACCAAGATAACTATGTTAGATTTATGCCACAAAATGCACAATCTTCACATTTTTTACATCTATAGTCCTAATTTAACCATCAGTTTGACAAAAGTTTGTTAATAAAACATTTCAATCTGCATTTACAGTGTGATTTCTAACTTATTACAGCTGTCACAGATTTGATCTGACAGGGTGTCACATAATCTGAATTCACAAAGGCCTTGCTGCGATACATCTTTCAAGAAGAGAAGCTTTTCAGTCCATTTCTGCAGCACTTCTTAACACTTTCTGTCTGAAATCCTTTCATTAAATGTCTGTTCTCTTCATCTCCCCCTCCTGAAAAGCCCGGTCAGCTCCGATTGATAAGTTGACCCCATGAAAACAAGGTAAAGACGGTTATGTTTGGTAACTGTTTGACCTGCTGGCTAGCGAAGCCCAGATTCAACCGCACATTTATGTAACAAGATTTAGACCCTGAAAAACGAAGAGATGCCTCAGGAGGCTTTGTGTACTCTCTTCATTGTGCAACAGACTATCCGGTGTGTCTTGCTCATGGCAAAGACGTGTTAACTCTTGCAAGTAGCTAGTGGTGGACAGCAGGCCAGCTTTTCTTCTTTAGCTGCTGAGGAATTATGCAGTGATGTTGCAGGGGAACACAAAGTAATGACATAGAAAAACACAAGCAAGACATTACAGGTTGTTAAAGAAAAGAATAACACAATCTGGCATTGATTTTGGGCTTTTTATCTTTGCAGTACAAAACCTTTTTGATACACAGAAAAGGTAAAACAAAAAACCCCCCCAAAAAACAATGACATTTCTTGAATTTAAGTTTTATTCAGTTTGATGTAAATTCAAAAGTGGTGGGAAATGCTGCCTTCTGCTTGGACATTAAAGACTATGTAATGGCTCAGGGTATTCAAATGTGATCAGGTCTCATCCAAACACAGAAAGACAAAGACTCCCATCCACAGATGCAGGAAGGGATCATTATTTTGCAACAAACAACCAGATAACCAGAGCCTGTGTTCATATTTTCCCTCTTCAAATGAAAGACCTCCGCAGACGTATTGATGGGCGTCTTAAAGACAAGCATCTTTATCTTAATAGATGAGCCAAAAGATAACCAAATGGCTCACAGTGGCTCTTCTAAATTAAATCCATTAGGGAGGTAGAGTGTGTCACATATTCATGACGCCTGTTGTGGCTCATTGACAGAACAGCTCCCTCTCTTCTATCTGGTCTTGTATCTGCTCCAATACAATTATCCCCATTGACATTCTAGCCTCGTTCAGGCTGCCTTCAAAGGAAATGGACGGCAGGATTCACTAAGCCAAGCGGCTCAGAGGCTGCCCTGTGCGGTCGAGTGTGTGTGTGTGAAGAAAGACCTGACAGCACGCGTGCACACAGTGCGGGCACGCAGGCACCCTCCTCGGGGTGTCAGAGATGGATATATGGCTGGCTATGGCAATAGTTTCCCACACCAATCGTTAAAATGCAGCGCCACATTTCCTTCTGGGGACGTGTGTGTGCTTGTGTGTGCGTGTTTGGGGTATGAGTGAGGTCCTCCTGTCTCCTAATAGTCGCGTTGCGTACTCCTTCCCACAGTCTGACAGCTCAGGGTGAGTAGGGCTGGAAGATAACGACGCTGAAATGCTTTGTGTGTGTGCATGTGTGTGTGCATATGTGTACCTGTGCGCTGTAGGTAATGGCCTCTGCCTGCTGGTCGGTCATATTGGCTAGAGCATCTGTAGGCTCTTTCTCACACGGGTTATGTAAACCTGGGCCACCTGGAGGAAGGATACACAGAGATAAATACGCAGAAAAAATCTGTTGTTTTTGTAGCGACGCAGAAGCTCAACGACATGTAATTAGTCTTCGCTGTCACCACATACAGTAAGTGACGCTGAAAATAATGGATGATGTTACATTAAACTGTTTAAACTATCTGTCAGTCCTTTTTACAGACACCCTCTGCTTCATTAAAAAAAAGTCCCTAAAAAGATGGATAGCATTTAAGAAGCCATTCAGCTGTGCCTAATTAAAGTTGCTCCAGTAATGAAGACCTCCCTCAGACAGCTGCGCTCTGCAGGGTCATTGATAATGTCTCGACCTGTAACAGCTCAAAAAATGTGCCAAGCTGTATCTAATCATCTATTCACACAGAACATGCAAAACAACAAAAAATGAAAAACCAAATGTTATAAAGACTTTGCCGTAATACCTGGTAGCAGTATGCCTGAGGCCAGACACTCCATGACTCGACGCAAGGCTTCTCCCGCCCCGAGAGGTCTATTGCAAGTAGCAATGGCCTTCTCACATATGAGCTCCAAGGGCTGCAAGAAGAACGCATGAACAGCACGCTGTCAGTAAAAAACAGTAGGGGCAGTGCCTTTAAAGCAAGATTTCCTTGTGAAATGACAGGAGACAACACTAACCTGACAACAAAAGCATTTTTATTTCTAAATATTTATCTTCTCAAACATAAACTCATCAGTATAAAAATTAGTGCTGTCAGTCGATTAAAATTTTTAATCGCTATTATTTACATGAGGGTTAAAGTTAACTCGTGATTAACTGTATATTAATCGCCTTATTTTTTAAAAAAAGTCTTTAATTCTATCCATTTTATTTCATTATATCATTTAACAGGATATTTCTTATGATCTAATGTTCATGTAAGCTGTAAGGAAGTCAATATAGATCGGAAAACAGATAATAAATCCTGATTTGTTTCGTTTTTTGATGCTGTAGCTGCCTTTATGTGAGGTATACTGTGAGGTGTGATTTCCAAGCTACCTTGAATGCATCGCAGTTCTGCAAAGCCTTTTGTGACAACGCAAGTTTAAGTTTCCTTTCTTTTCTCGCGATCACAACTCACCACACACGGAGCCTGTTTAGCTGGCAAGCATGCATGGAACAAACGTGTGTAACATGCTTGTTGTTTTGTTTCCGGTCTGAATAGATCCGGTGTGCCATCATAGTTTTCTAACTAGATGAGTTGTTTGCAAAATCATGGAGAACAACTACAAACGGCTGGCCTAAATGAAACTAGCGTTAGTCTCGCAATAAAAAAATCCATGCCATTAAAATGGATTTTTAGTTAATGCCATTTAGAACGCGTTTAAGAGACAGCACTAATAAATATATATCTTGATTACATTTATGCATCATTTTATTGAACATAATAATAGATGGAGGCCATTCTTGCCAGCTGTGTTCTGTAATGCAACTACAAAATAGCTCCTCTTCAAAACAATATTAATATTTCATTAAAAACAAGTCACTCTCATATATTGCTTGTAAACTGTACACCGACAGAGAGCATAATAGCAGAAAGACTGACCCATCCTTTGAGAGTTTCCCAGGCCGGGTGTCTATTGCACATGTCTCTTAGTATCCTGAGAACGATAACACAGGACTTAAGTCCGTTCACTCGAGCCTGAGAGAGAAAGAGCGATGGAGAGGGAAAAAGAGGGAGAGATGGAGGGAGTCAAGAGGTAAGATCAAACAAAGAGAGGAGGGAAGGGGAACAAATTGAGCAAAAAAAGGAGAGGTGATCTTTGTAAACACATACAGATAACAGCCTGCTTACAGATATCGCCACAATGCCTTGGGCATGATGAAGTGACCGAGTCTAAAACTCTGCAGAAGCTCACCTTATACAGGAAACACGTTTATACCGCTAAAAATACTGAATTTCCTCCTGAATCTCTCTCCTCTGAACATATATATTTTCTGACAGATGTCCTTTCTCTTTCTTTTTATGTTGGTAGGGTAAGGTAAGTGAGTTGGGAGATAGATGGGAAAGGGTATGGGAGGAGAATCAAAGGGAAGCACTGACATACTGTACAAAGCAGGCAGGTTCACACGATAGCCAAAAAAGAAAAACGAGTATCAACCATTGCTTTTGTAGCCTTACGATACTTTTTTTACATTTACCCTTTTCCAGCTTGTGTACAGTAGGTGGAATGACAGACTATGATCAGCAAAAACACACCTTGATGAATGAAAATCTGCAAGTTTTTCAACTGATGCATAATAAATAGTGCTTTTTGCTGACAATGTCGCAGAGGAACATCCTGCCAACTGAGGTGCAGATGTTTTTGTGACAGTTCCAACATAAACATACAAATTTATGTAAAAATATGTAACTTTACAAATGCATAATAGACGAGTATAATAAGCACTGCAGAGTAAGCAGACGGGGGTGGGGTCTAATCTCTGGGTGAAATCGTCAGGCTACAATAAGCATCGGGCACGAAGACAGGAAGTGAGTGGGTGCCGACCTGGAACCACTTGGCGTGTCGCAGCGCTGCCAGGGCCAACAGACATCTGTGTCTATCCAGCACCTCCCCCTCCTCCTCCTCCTCCTCAGCCTCCACTCTCTGCGCAGCAGCACCCAACACTGCCACAAAACGACAACATCCCAATATAGAGAACGTAAAACACACACACGTCATGGTCTGAGTGTGTGTGTTTGAAGATTTGCATGTGTGAATGTACCCAGATGCGCTTCAAAGTGCGCATGAGAACATACATACACACACACACACACACGTGCATGGATATCTGGTACATACAAGGTGCTTTTCAGGCCACTAAGTTGTTCTCTCCTCGTAGGAAGTGCTCGCTCTTTGCACCGGTCACAGATCGGAGATGAATGCTCCTGAAGTTCGCACTTCAAACTTTCATTTTCAACACCCTGATCCGTCTCACAAGTGTTAATTGCACTATATGGCGACAAGGCCTCGCCGGTTATCCCGTAGAAAAAAAAGATGTGCTGAAATTTGCGCACACCGTTTGGTAGTTACGGATAAATCAGTGAAAGGGAGAGCAACCAGTGTCACAAGGAAAGATGCAACTTTGTGGGATGGAGAGCTCCTCACAGACATACACTTAACAAATACCTAAGGAGTGTTTGATTTACTGTGCCTGGGCAGAGGGAGGGCCTGTGGTTTCATTGCGCCCGGTGAGGTAAATCAATCTCTCCTTGATGTATTTGAAGATAATTTTGATCCAGTCTGCACCAGGCAGGAGTCAAAATAGGAGCTTGTTTTTTTTTCTTCTGGATTACTTAAGGTGCACTTGATTTCACAGGCTCATAAAAGGAAATGGTGCAGAGAAAGCCATTCAGCAACCTCTTCAGGCAAACACAGAATCAAGCGCTCCTGAAGCTGAAAAGAAAATATAAAAATCTAAGACTGTTTGACCCAATCTGAGACAAACACAACACAGGAGGGATCAAGGCAGGGTTTAAGTCAGAGCGTTGTGGTAAAAAGAGGAGCATTCTGTAGACTTTCATGTATGAGTGCGTTTGATTCGTGCTGCTCAACACGCCAGCTTGGTTGAGATGCTACAGTCTCCTCGATTCCACCGCTACACGAGGACAGAGAGAATGACTGAAAAGCATGTACAAGGCAAACCTGAATCAAACGCAGCTGTGTATGAATGAGTGGAGCTTTAACAGAATGAAATAAATACAGCTAAAGGAACATTTAAAAACTGAAGGTAGATATTTTATCACTAAAGTCACTAAAAGGTTCAAAGGTTTCTAATGACCAGCAACATCTGAATGATATTGTCAATGTGATGTGGAGTTAATAGCAGGCAAGGCGTGAGTTAAGGTCTGTCATCGTGGTCCCGGCCACACGTGGGGCTGCCCTGCTGTCAGCGGATCATTATAATCTTCCTCCTACAGTTCTCTGAAACTCTCGGCTGGCCGCTCGCTCTTATCATTTATATCTGTCTGTGTTACTGATGCCCTCCTGCCCCCAAGTCTCATTAAAAAATCCTCTTTGCTATCGTGTCCTCTCTAATTTTCCCATCCCACTCTGTCTCTGCCACCACACAAAGCATGTGAGCTGCGCGAGTGCTAATAGAGCTCGTCTGCATGCAGTACGCATGCATGCACAAGTTATTTACAAAAGAATATCTAACTAGAAAATTTGTATTTAACATGAATATGAGGAAATGGAAACTGATGTAAATGAATTAGATAAAAAAGTAAAACAATTTTAGATCAATGTGTGGAACTGTGTATGTTTTGTCTCTTTGTAAATTGTGTTTGTGCCTTTACGTATTCTTACCTGCATTGTGTCTACGAATGGTAATTAGGGTTTGTGCTATGATCTGGCATGTTGACATAATTTAGTATTGATGTTTAATTACCCTTCACAGCTCCAAATACATAAAACCAATAAAATACATTCATGAAAAAATAAATCGATTGCCTGACATCCAATCAAACAGCTGGATTCTTTCTAGACTTGTTTTGTTTACATGTGTTTGTTTGTCCGTCCTCTATGCGATACAAGGGAAGAACATGGGCAGCACCTCTGGTGTTTGCGTTTATAGATACATGTGGTCATGTCAGACCCTGCTGTATAAAATAAGATCCCCATAAATCTGAGTGATTAGATATCCAGTGTGACATGTGCATCTATCAATTAGCTTCAATATATGACTTTGTATATGTGTGTGTGGCTTCCCCTGTCTTTGCCTGTGTGAAGCTCTGAGCGAGCCTTAGCGGTTGTCTCCGTTTTGCTGAGGCCTGTGGAATGATGTACGGCTAACGCTCGTGCTATCTCTCATCTAGCTCTGAGAGCTGAGTGTCTGGTTGGACGGCAGCCACTGGATGGATGGAGCATGCTGCTGCTTGGTTATTGATTTCACTGGCCTGTTGGCCTTGCTTTCCCAAGCTACCCACAACTAATTATAACCAATTCCTGTTAGCAGACTGAACACAAGGCAGTTCCTCCATGTTTCAACTCTGGCACGTATCCTAAACCTAACACGCTGCGAGATGTATCGAGTTTTGCTTTCATGTCAGTTGAACTTGTTGGAGGAGCTTCTGTAAAATGTAAATAAATGGTGCTAATTTTATGAAAGTCTATATTTGTAGGAAGAGGCTGGTGGTCTGCTGATTGCAGATTTGTTTGTCTTACATCCTAGTACAGCTCCCTGGTGACTTTGTGTATTGTGCTTAAATACAGAGGGAGACACACATAACACAACACATCTTTGACCTCAGCATCTTTTCCACTGTTGGAAGTTTGGCTTTCAAGCTGTGCAACCAGCTACAATTAAGTGACCACACTGCAGTGTAGCCAAGCAACGCAGGTCTGAGGTCAGCCGCTGACAGATGTGTGTCTGTACCAAACTGAAAATATTTTTCTTCTTCATTTTGTCAGTAAGATATTTCTTTCTACTTGGTTTTGGTAAGCTGGCACCTGCTTTGTGACTGGTTGTTTTGGTAACTGGGACGTCGCTGACAAGATGACAAACGGTGAATGACAGAGTCCCATGTTACTGGCTTTTATATTTACTTAATGAGACCAAATCGTCTGTCCAATGTTACAAAAGAGGGACATGTTATTGTTCTTAACACATTTTTGACGATGCACTTTTCAACAAACTTGATTCTTCATGTATGTTAAATGCATCGATCATTTAGTGTTTATATTATAAGTAATTTGTCCATACAATCACTTCATCTTTGTCGACTGTGACTATTGTGTAACCCTGGTTGTGACAGCTACATAAAATTATTGTTACTCAAGTAATAATCAGATTGTACACTCATGAGGGCTACAGACTTGGACCATTGTACATGTGTGTATTTACAAGGTTATCTAATGGGCATAATAACAGAATATTTCTTCAAATCGCAGTCTGAATTGCTTTCTCATTTTAATGAAGACCTTTTGTGGTTGAAATAATATCAGATCTGTCAAACTGAAAGGTCAAGCAGTGTTTCCTTCTTCAGTCCTGCTTGAGATCTTTCTCTTAAAGTATGATACCTCTGCCTGTTCCTGTCTTGTCTTGTGTGAGCTTCAGCTAATGAAGCCAGAAACCTTTTTTTCTTTTGTCAAGAACAAAAAAAAAACCGACTGAGTTCTACAACAATAAATCCAAATTTAACACAAATTAGGTTTAATGTGTGTGTGTACTGGGGTATACGCTGAATAACTGCTGCCTCCTTCCTACCTCGACCATTCTCCTTTCCCTGCTCTTCCTCTTCTTCCTCAACTTGCTCCTCTGTTGCCTCTCCTTCTTCCCCATTCTCCAGCTCCTCATCTGCCTCCTCCTCCTCTTCCTCCTCCTCTTCTTCATCATAGTCTTCCCTCATTGCCGGTGAGGTAAGGGTAATCTTCAGGGTGAGCTTGGGCTCTGTTGTGGTTTGTACCAAGATGGCTGCTTCGGGCAGGAAGCTTGTTACCTCGTATTTTTCTTCCGTCAGTTTCTGTGATGTGTTAAAACAGACAAAGATGGAGGATCAGAGGCCAAAGAGTGCAGACGCAACACAGATCAGAAACCGCCACAGCTTCCAAGTCCTGCCACAACAACACTAGACAGGACAAAAGGAATATGACGAGAAAAATAAGTGAAACAACAATTGGAGCAGAAGACATAAAGCTTTGGGCTAGATGAAGTAAAAGTGATAAAAACAGGAAGAATCTTTGAAAAATATCGTAGAAAATAAATAAAAACAAAATGTAAGGCTGTCTAACCATCAGGTGATTTTTTTGTAGTGCAGGAAATAATGAAGTAAGTTGCAAGCTTAAATCATATATAACAGTTGTGTAAATAATGTTTGTGTCCAATCTGACACACATTTTATTTAAATAATTCTCTTTCTGTAAGAAAAACCCTGTGCGTGGCTCAGCCTTCACTCTGGAGTAATCCAAACAGCTGATGTGTGCGGTCAAGACTGAGAATCACTGCAGATAATGAATTCATGTCTGCATAGAGATAATACAACCATTAGCATAATACAACCATCACCATCCCACAGGCAAACTCGGACACCTACTGGAAACACACTCTCTTCCTCCTACTCACAAAACAACAGTGAACATAAAAGATGGTAGAATATTTTTTAGAGTCATATTTGCTCTGACAAAAACAGTGACATTTTTGTAGTTATTTACTAGTAGATATTGACTCATTGGTCGAAGAGTTTGCAAGGAGTGTGTATAATCCACAGCAAGAGGGGCTGAATATTAAAAAAGGAAAACAGCTCATTGATTATTATTATTGGTTATAAAACATAGAGATGTCCAAGGCTTAAAGTCACAGCATATAGAAAACACAGAGAGAAATGTGGAATATGTCCTGCATATTCACGCTTCTCTGTGTGTCTTCAAGAGTTGATGAATGTCAATAGCTTTACTTCAGAACCATGACTTGTTAATGAGGAAATGTGGCACACTGACATAACAACTCTCATCTTCACACTTGACGATATTGCTCTCTCTTGCCAGCTTATGCTCACATTAACAACCACAATGCTTTTCTGCACGTTCACATAGACATGGTAGAAGTGGAATATTCAAGAGCTTCATTTCAGACGTATAACAGGACCGTGTACTGTCTTGGATTAAATCTGCAAGACTGTTGTTGTAAAGCAGCGTACAGTAAGTGCTGGTGTGCATGTCTCTGTGTACGTGTGGGTCTGTGTGTGTCTCTAACCTGGATCTGTGTGGGTAAATTGTGACAGACAGTGTCCAGCAGTGTCTGTGTGGGTTTGTCTCTGCACATCAACACCAGCTCCAGGTCCATGTCGCCTTTGATCAGGAGTCCTTTGGCCACTAGACCGATCCTCATCACCCCACAAAGCACGCCACCACTGCTGGGCTCCCTGTTTAAAGAGAAATAACCGCTGGTCAACATTTCCTCTGCTCTTCTAAACTGCAAGTGCAACTATATTTTAATTTCCAAATGAACTCTTATATAATCTACAAGTAAGCTGTAGTGTTGGATGTAGGCAAATTACACCGTCACATTATTAGTAATGTTTAATGTGACACAAAATCCTTTTTATATTGCATCTAATTAATAAAATCACCTTCTGGGTCAACGGGTAACATAGAAAAGAGCTCTAAAGCTCATTTGCTCAGCATAATTACTGGATTTCTGACTGATTAAAAAGATTTAAGTACAACGCTGAAGTTCCCACTACAAAATAGGATCAGACAGAGAGATTCACCACTTTAATGAGAAGAAGTGAACCAATAATAAAGAGATTCATGAAGACAGCAAACCATGCAGACTGTGCATGCCCAGAGACTGTCAAGTGTAGTATATTATTTCCTGCAAAGCAACACCAGCCTGCAGCCAGGTCCTTGTTGAAGTCCATCCATTGTATAAATCCTCTCATAAAGGGCAAATGCGGTGATGCATGTCACTGAGTAATGCAGGCTGTTGTATATCCGTTTTTTCAATCAAACAATCAAAATAAAAAATATATCAAAGAGAAAAAAATCGACATTGCTTCATTTGTTTACCTGTAGCCGTCGCTGGATTGCTCAGCTTTTTCACTGGGCTGATCACCAGGGTCCTCCTCCTCTGTGCTGTCTGCTGGTTGGCTGTCGCCCTGGCCGTGAACGCTGCTGCTGCTCTGATCCAGCCAATCAGAGACATGTTTAAGGGCACATTCCACGGTGGATACCAGTGTCTGAACAGCCTCAAGCTCCTGAGAGGAGGGGTAGATGGTGGAGTGTTTCGCCATGACGTGGCGGTCATCATTGCTGAAGGAACGAAAGGACCTCTGAAAAGGAGAATGAGAAACAAAAAATAAGTTAGATTAGTAAGATGAGGTGGAGTTAGACATAACATTAGAATATTTCTACACATTAAAAAGGAAACAAATTTGTGTGGAGAAGATTTTAATGTTGTTTTCTCGCTCAGCATGTACAGTATATCTTTTATAGGAGGAATCAATTCTTAACTCTTTGACACTTCCCATTAAATGTCACTGACCTCGCGACACATGAACAGATGCACACGTACACACTGCTTTCATCAATCCATCTCAGCACCATCCCTACACCCTGTCCACCTGTCCTAATTCAATCCAACAGTTTTGGCCTTGGGAATTCATGTCAGCTCTTCAGTCTTTCTCATTTACTACCTCCTACTCTCCAGGAGGAAAATCATTGGAGAAGGACACCAGGTGTGAGGCGCCGGGTGGGGGTGGTACAAGAGAGAGAAAATGACAGAAAATGAAAAGAGCTTTGCCACAGGAGCCAAGAAGGGGAAAAAAGAGATAACACTGGGATGGAAGAATGAGAATAGTCCAGAATCTTTCAAAAAGGAGAAAGGATAAAAACTCTCTTGGAAATGGAGGCTGAATGTAAAGAGATAAAATAGGGGAGCAGGTGTAAGTGTTGGTGATTTGCATCCTGTAGTAAATACCATCCAGATGGGACTCAATGCTTATGTGGATTCATGAGAGAACATCTTGGAAATGTATACCTGTTGTTTACACCTTTCGTTATGTCACATTTCAGTGGGTGGTTGTCTACAAAGCTCAATGTCTACTGTAAATGAAAAAAGACTTTAGGACATTTTTTGTGTGGATTTAAATAAGATACATAAGTAAAAAAAATCTAACTATCTGGGTAATCCGTACAGAAAATCTAAGAACTGTAACTCCATTTTATTTTATCTGGCATTTATCTCCGTCTTTGCTTCCTTTCTTTCTTTGTGGAAAAATGTCTTATTATAACAACCAAAACAATCAAGCCAACCTCAACCTGCAGAACAGGGTTGATTTTTGACAGGCATTCTGGTAAATCCGAGGGTCTCAGTTCAGCATAAATACTGTCCGCCCACCAAGCTGCAAAGTGCACCTGCTTATCTCTAAGACCCACATTTGCCTTAATTCACCGCTACACACACACATACACACACTCAAAGAGGAGCGATGACCTTTTCAGACTGGTTGAGTTTGAGCGCTACTATCAATCTACTTCAAAACCCAGTATCCACCTGCATACCCACACACAGGTCGGCGGACATCACCTTGACTTTCTGTGATTACCTGGAGACAAACCCTGACCCCGACCTTAAATCAAGTGTTCACCTTAAAAACTCCATTCATGTCACAAGTACCTCCTAAAAGAGCAGAAAACGTCTCCCCACGATTGAGTCAACAGATTTATGTCCTCGCAAGATGAGTAATGCAAGTGTACACCCAACCAAACACACACACGGATACATAATGCATACTTCATCCCAGTCCTAATTGAACTGGTGACATTCTTTTTCAGATAAAGCCATTACCAGCACAGAGAACAAGTGCTGCACAATGATTGCAGCCTCAGCCTGCGTTGCTCGGTATGTTGAGTGTCACGAGAACATTTAGCAGAGTTATTCACTCCATTCCCACCGAGGCTCAACTGTGATTCTCCAACACTTTGTCGAAGCTAACCGGAGCGACGCGGAGTGAATTCAGATGGCCTGGAGGGATGCGGGGCAATCATGTTCGATTCAATTCAGCTTTATCGTCTCTTAACTTGGATGGCCAATACAAACGGGCTCTTGTTCGATAAGAACCAATCAGTGCTCCTGAAAATCCTGCTTTCAGTTCATTTTTATTAATCTAGTACAATGCCAGTCAGAAAACATGAAACTGCCTCGCTTTTAGCAAAAACTCTGTTGCAGTGACATATTCCTTTCAGTACTGGAGAAGATGCTTTGTATCAAATCAAAAACAAAATAAATTATATAAATGATTTTAGTCAATTAAAAGGTATTCATCATGGCTAAAAGAAAAAACTTAGTGTGAGTGTATACTTGCGCAGTGAATCTTTTACATGCGTGTCTTCTCAAAGCAGTGCTCAACAGAGCAGTAGCAGCAGATTTTATGAGCTGTTGCTAATGGGGGCTTCTGCAGTCATAAACCACAACGTGAGGACGGAGAGTGCCTACAGTACGATTCTGTGTATACAAGTGTGTGCTCCTCCACCGTGGGGGAGTTGTTGCCCGGCTGCTCTGATCACCATGTAAATCAGAGCGGCTAAATGGGACTCACTGACAAGAATCGACCCACTAAGCCAGGGAGATAACATCACAGACCTCTAGACAAGTGACATGATAAGTAAATTACTGTGGCCACGATAAGAACTGGAGTAAGATTTCACAGGTTAACAACTTTTTGGAGAGATTGATTTGCTATATGATTTCAGATAAATATTCATTTCTTGTGTTAGTTCCCATTTTTGACTGACAGAAAAACAACATGGAAAGCAGTTCATATGCAGTCTCTGCCCTTATCCTATGTAATGTGGCATTCATGCGAGGGTGGAGTAAATCACAGATGATGATTAAATCACAAGGATTGTGATCTAGTCAGTCTCCAGCAACAAAATTAGTTTGCATTTCATTTCGCTACATTAACCTAAAGCTGACCCACAGCAGTAAAATACTGTGTAAAATTAAAAGCCAGCTCTCGTTTCATCACATTTTGCTTCCGAAGGCTCAGGTTTTTCTGTTAGTCGTTCTCCAGGCTTCTTGAAGGTCTTTCAGCTTTTTTTGTGCCCATTTGCTGCTTTTTCATTCATTTCAGTCCTGTCCCATTTTCAGTGGAATGTGGTTGCTCTTTATTAGGCAAATTAACTCGGATTTATGAATCATTCACACACAAAAAGACACCCAACATAAGGACTAAATCACTGGTGTCTGCACAAAACCAACAACCTAACAAAGAATCAATTTTAAATGGTATCTTTGAAGCTCTTGTCACTAGCAGTCTGTCACATTATGTTCCCATATCAATACTTGACATATTTACTTTAAATGACAATTTATACACTAAACATCTACTACAAACAGACAATCTCTTTTAACCTCTTAGTGCATATCATGATCTCCAGTTTTTATCCATTTTATGTTCCAAACCATTTAAGAAAACATCTTAGACACATGAATGTGATGTGAAAACCTAGAAATAAACACATGAGCAAAATTCGATATGAAGAGTTAAACTGTGACGACCAGCACACCACACCACAGGCATACCTTCATATGTCATTGCTGCATGGTGCTTTTAGACAACACACTCACCAATTACACTCCATTTCACGCTCCGGTGAAACCTACCAGCTGGCAAGCCCGTGTTACATAACAACATTACACAGCATTTCACAACTTACTGTGCACTAATGTAAAAACATAACAGAACATATCATGGCAGAAGTCCAACAAATATAATACTGTACACAGAAAATGAATGACAATTATGGATGACATGCATACATGAAGCAGCCATTTTCCACAGATCCATCCCCTGCAGACCTGACCTAAACGTCCTGCAGCAGAAAAACTTCAGCTCAAGGTGCTGTGGTCAGACACGTACACTGTCAGTAGCAGCTACTTACTTTAGATGCAGCAGATTTGACTTCCCCTTCCTTCCCTGTTTGTCTCCTCCAGGCTCCTCTACTCTCATCCTGTCTCTCTGTAGCCATCTGCTATAAATTAAGTGACCCGATGCCAAGGACAAGATTTGCAGGGGCGATATCACTTGTTATTGGAGAGAATACTTGCCCTAATATATTTGCCAAAGATGTTAAAAATGTCTTTTTTCCTCACTTTTTTAAAGCAGCATTTAATAAATTTGTACTGCATCTGCATGTGTGCTTAAGATGACAAGGTGTGTTTTCACCATTAAGTCGGGAGAGAAAGCTATGGAAAGAAAAGCTAATTTATTATTTTTAGAAATCTGCAATGGCAACATTATTCAAATGCTGACAGCAAAGGCTAAAAACAACTTCACAGTAAAACTGAAACACAGAAAAAAACCATCACTCTATCAATATCTTGCAAAACTATTTCAAAAGTGTGTTTGAGAAGACATCACACCTTCAAAAAAGGAAAAGAAAGAAACCAGAGTTCAAAGGAAGACGTAGAAAATTCAAAAACTTCACCTCAAAACAGACTTGGAGAGAAAGGACAAGCAACGCTGAAAAAAACAACTCGCTGCCTTCTCTGCAACATCCAGCAGCCTCGGGGGGATTGCATTAAAAATTCATCCTGTGATTTATCTGCACTCTGCTTGGCAGGCCGGCCGCGCCACACTCCGCTATCCTGCTTTATTGTGCACTCTCTTCCCTAGCTGTCTTTCAAATTACCACACATGCACACCGTCACACAGAGATACGCATGATAGCAGTGTACACACACATCACAATATATAAACAAAAACACAGCTGCTGCAAAATACTAGAAATGAGATAAAGGGAAAGCGGCAAACCTACAGGGAAGCGTATGGCTCGGTGCAACAGGAATGATGTTCATTCAAAGTCCATCATCGGTCAAATTTATTTCCAAAATCAACAGTATGTATGTAGTACACTTTGTACTAAAGGACTGTTTTTATTTGTGTGTGTGTGTGTGTGTGTGTGTGCATCCTTTGCTTATTGTAATTTCATCAGCCTGGTTTAGCAGATTTATCGGTTGCACATAAAACTTTATGACCTTCATGCTTAAAGCAGGTGAGTTGACATTGCATGTCTTGAACACACTTATAACGTATTGAAGAGTGGCAAATACTTAGCTGTACTTTATATTTCTATGGAAAATATCAGAATATGGATGATGAATACAATAAAGAATAGAAGATAAATGGAACACGCAGATCTTGGCTTGGATACAGGAGCAACTGGCAGTGAGGAGTTGGCATCCCATTCAAAGGACGCCATCTCTTATTTACTGCAGAACACACGTACCTGCACATATAAAGTTACCTTGTATACATCTTATAATGATGAGAAGGAGTGTTTATGCTACTAGTTAATACCCTATACTATATTATAAATATGATACAATAACATATATAATATTACAATGCACAGTAAATCTAATGATTCTGGGAGTCCTTATTATATCAATAAGAAAGCAATGACATGTCATGAGGGAAATAAATATTCTCTCATGACATCTTAGTTTACTCTACTGATGTTGTAGTTGTGACATTTGTTAGCTGGGCAGATTCATGCTTTATGGGTCAGTATCTGCATATATGGGTCGTATAGCAAATTCTTGTGTCACCCAAGCAACTGAGCACATATATAGTCATTAGGTCTGTCAAAGTTAATGACAGAGGTTTTTTATCTTTTTTAAAATATAGGATTATTGCATGGACCATCTACGTAGTTTCAGGAAGTGATGCAGAAATAAGGCTGTGGTTCTGAAGCAGAAATGGATGCAGAATGGGTCTTTAACAGAGACAGTGTAGATTTAAACCTCTGCAAGAGAGAATAAGTTCTCTGGACAAGACTAGGGTCTATTTATTTACTCTGGATGTGAACTGAGGAGCTATCGTAGTACATTGTGTCTCAAACACTGTGCAGCAAAGCTGATCCATAGAGCCCTCCTCCTCCTCTAAAGACAGACCATGATGGATAGCTTCCAGAGGACACATCCTGATCATTCTGTAAGCCGCAGCCCTTCAACAGCTGCTCTGGTTAAAAAACTAAAGAAGCTGGAAACGATGCTAGCGCCTTGCTTGTAGTTTGCTCCTGTTAACATGTTTGTTTCTAAATGAAGGTGAGGCTGTCAGAAGTGGTTTAGATAGAGTGTGTGTACAAAGGGGTAATGTGTGTGCGTCTGTAAAGTCGTTTAACCTCATGTGAGAAAAAAAGTGTCTTATTTTATAACTGAAGGTTTACAACTGCTTATAGGAGTATTAAAATATGATCAGATTCCCCGTTATGATACATTTAGAAAAGGATTACAAAAATCTGCGATTAAAATGTGATTAATAGCAAGTTAACTCAGGACAGTTGTGGGATTATTCATTCATTTATTCATTCATCATGTTCTATACCGCTTAATCCAAGACTTGGCGGCAGGGGGCTGGAGCTTTTCCCAGCAATTAGCAGGCACCCTGGACAGATCCCCCCCTCTAACAGAATGCTAGGGGTAACACTTAGAATGTACTGTAATATGTTTGACCAAGAAACTTTTCACATGATAACATTATGAGGTCCTGTTATTCTTTGTTTGCTTGTTTTTTTTCCTGGGGTGGCAGCAATAAGCTTCTGAAGTAAATAATTATAAAGAATGGAAAAATATTTTCCTATCAAAACTACGGCAATGATACCAAATGCTTACAGAATCATTAAACAAAAAATGTCATGAAGCAGACTGGAAAAAAATGCCCACATGCAGCAGGAAAATGTAAAAAGATAATATCTGCTGCTTACGGTTTAAATGGGTTGCAAATCATCCAGCTATCCATTCATGTTCTATACCAAATTAATCTCAGGGTTATGAGGGTGGTGGGGTTTATCCCAGCTGCTAGCAGGCAAGAGGCAGGGTTTCACCCGACAAGTCCCCTGTGATTTGCAAATTGTGCAATTCATTACAGAGTAAGGAGCCTGCGGTTAAACCTGGGCCCTTTGTAGTGAGGACTTTCACCAACAGCACACAGGAAGCTACTCAGTGGATTTTTTATTATTTACATTTTACACACGTTTCTTTAGAAATAGATTGCTATGAGTTTTATTTTCAATTTCATGTTTTAACACAAATTTTCACAAAATCACAAATATATTTATATTTAGTTTGGTGTCTTGGTAAATTGTGGCAAACATAAGCAGCTCCTTAGCGGTATTTGTGACGGAAGACTCGGTGACAAAGTATTTTAATTCTTTCTACTCCTTTAAATGTGATTTTAATTCATCACACTGTTTACTGCATTTAGTTATAAAAGTTAATAACCAGAAAAATAATGTAAATGTTAAGGTGAAGGTTTTATGCCTACTGTAATGGTTAATTGCATTTTTAAAACAGTTTTCCTTTTGAGCTAAACACCTTCAGCTGCAGATGTGCTTCAAAGGTTCAATACAAATAAAAAAAATCACTTTATTAAAATGACTTGCATACACTATAATGGCGATAACGTAAGGTTAAAAAGTATAAAACCAGCAGAAACAGAAGAGCGCCCTAATGATGACACGAAATTGACAACACAAAGTATACAGTTAGAAAGAGATTAAAAAAACAAGAGAAAAACATCAATTCACATAAATATTGAGATTTGTTGGTGGAAAACCACTTTTTTTTTAATTATCAATTTTTTCATTTTTTTTATTTTTTTACATTTTTACTTGTCTTGTCTGGCAATAAAGCAGCAGAATGACAATCTGGCTCCTGTGCCGTTTTCTACTCATTTTAATTCTTCATTTTCAGCTGTTTCTAATATATTCTTGCTGTAAAATCATCAACTGGCTCTCATGTGATGTGCAGTTTTTTGGGGGAAGTATGGTTCCTGATTTAATTATTATCACGTGTTCTGGGTCTAAAAAAGCAAAAAAAAAAAAAAAAAAAGATGCGCATAATCAAAAAATAGCAATTTAAATTGAGTCTGTACTGAAGAAATTTGTAAAAGAATTGAACAGGGAGGACAGCCTTTTTGTCCCACTCCTATTGCCGTGTGAAAGAAAAATAATGAACATAACCAAAAGGTGTTTTTGTTTAACAGTGCTCAGAGGAGCATCGATATAAACAAGATGTTTGCTGTTTACATTTTGACATCCTTATCAAGGTCAGCTTTTGCTGCATTACCCTAATTCAAGATTAAGCACAGTGCTGGCTTTTGCAACATTGGCATGCACGGGTCTCATTACCCTTGGTTATTTATGAACTCAGCCATGTTCCCCCTTCCTGTAATGCCCAACCTCAGCACCTTCAGTAAAGCCTTGTTTTCTTTCAATCATGCATTTTTTGCCTGCCTACGCTCTGTTCCTTTTTTTCTCCTCTTTTCTTTATTCTTCCATCCTTCCTCACAAACCCTATTTCCACTTTCTTTTTTGCACCCATTTTTTCCTCCTCCCTCCTCTTATTCCAGTTTTTAATAATTTATCTTCTGCTCAGCCCCCCTCTCCAACCCCATGGGGAGCGGCTCCCACTGTCACAGGCCAAGACCATTAATCAATCCCTCGTCTCACTCGCGCTCTACCTCTACCTCACTCAGTTCTTAACCCCTCTTCTTTTCCCCACTTCTCCAGTCCGCACCTCCCTTTCTTGTTTCAACATCCTCTCTGCTTTTCATCTCCCATGCTTCTGTCCATCACTTATGTTTTTATGGTCTTATCTGCTCCCTCTTGTCATCCCCTCTTCTTCCCCTGAACTCTTTGATCCTTTAAGCCGTCCTCTCCTCCTCACACAGTCGCTCTTTTTGCAGCAGTTTCTTCCTACTCTAAAAGCCCTCTTATGTTTCTTCTAACCAGGAAAGACATGATTTCTACACTTTTAGAGCATTAGCAAGGAACGGGACTGCCATAAAAAATGCAGATAAAGGAAAATTCATAATACATCTTAGGTCATTCAACAAAATCGTCCCTATACGACTAAAGAATAGAGACCAAGTTTACAAATTCACAAGGAAAAGCTTAGAAAATTTACTGAAAAGCCAGCGTTCATAATTAAACTTTTTTCTTTATTATTCTCCTTTTCAACCTCGCCCTCATAGTCTTCTGTTTCCTTTCATTGTTTTTCATTTTCCTTACCTCTTCTGTCTCTTCGCCCTGTCCTCCTTCTCATCTTTCCCTATCTACAATGAAAAAGCTTTTTATCAGCCGTCTATCTGGCAGCCTAAGACACACTATCTGATGTCATGTCTAAAAAAGGGAAACTTATCAGATTGAACTTTTATACCTTCTAGTCTAGAGGAGTCTTTTCTCCATTGTGGAAATCCACACTCTCCCACCCACACACCCAAACCTCCAGCACTTATAAACAATGGGTGTGTTACCATGCCGGCAGGAGGAGTGGTCGCTTTTTTCCTTCCTGCTGACGCCCACTTCTGGAGTTGGCGGGCGCGTGGTGGGGCGCAGAAGCAAGGTGACTCGTCAGGATGTTGATGACACGCGGTATCTGCTCCTCATGTGCTCCCACTCTCACGCTGGCCGCCACTCTGAAGATGTCGCTTTCTAAAGGATAGAAAACAGAGAGGAGGAAGGGAGATGGATGAAAGTTTGATCAATATTGCAACAACTACAGCACGACGTGTCTCAAGGGGAAATTGCAGGGCTGTTTCTCCAATACTCCAAAAAACAATGAAGAAATGCAGATTTGCTCAATTCTGCAAAGAATACTTGCAGAACAGATTAAAATACAGCAGATGTATGAATTACAAATAGATCAACAAGAGCCTGGCAGTGACAATCTCACCACACCGTCCCTCCAAAACTAGATTTCACTTCTTCATTCTCAGTACACACACACACACACACACACACACACACACACACACAGCTGTCTCAGCAGGGGTGGAGGGTTTGTCCTCGTGTAAAAGATCTGACAGACTGGCTGATCAGTCCCTGTGCAGATAGTTGTGGACACACACACAACTGCATGCGAGGACCCACACGGGCCCTTATTCATATTTCATGAGCTGGCAGAGGTCTGTAGGAGGGGGATGTAATACAAACATGCACTTGTTTTCATACACTGGGTTACACACTTGAGCCTAACACACCCTGTTCAGTTCACAGAGAAACAGGCGATGAACAAACTGTAAGCTGCTCGCTAATCTGTTTCTAGAAAAAGATATGGTCCCCGAACAAATACCTGCAAATGATTGTTAGATTTTTGCTTGCATTTGTTTATTTACCGCGATTCGTTTTGGATTAATGCTCTTAGCACCTTTGATTTCCACCTTTTTCCCTCCTTGCAAATCCGACAAATGACCTCCTCCAACTTTTGGGGCTTTCAAACCATTTTTGTTTGGCCTAATAACAAAATCTGCCCACACAGATTTGTTTCTGTGACTAAGTCTATGGACTTAATGTCATTAAATGCTAAACGTTAAGTATCACAAGATAAAAGAGCTGGTGGAACTAATACCAAAGCAGAATAAGAAGTCAACAATTTGGAAACTGTCAGAAATACAAACACTCCTGTTTCATCAGACAGCTTATAGTGGATAGGCAATAATGCAATAATTGTAATAGCATCATGAGAATTCTGAATGCATGCAGACATTTCCACACAAAAAAAATGTGTGAAAAGGTTTTCTCATTTTATCTAAGGTGCTCAGTTCACAGTACGCCACTTTCAAACCTCTAGATGGTGCATAAAGAGGCAATTCTGATAGGAAATATCTGAAAGATAGCACAGCTTGAGCTTAAATTACAATGTTAAGTGTTTGGTGTGTCTGTGTGTGTGTGCGAGAAGTGTGTGCTGCAGAGCTATCCTCCAATAACATGTTTAACAGCAGTGTTTTCTCTCCTAATCTTTTTATCTTTTGAGCCAACAAAAAACTTAAGTGACTATAAAGTAAATAAAAAATATATACAAAAAAAAGGCTTTGGAGGTTGAACCTATAACCAGTTCAATGCCAAACTAATGATTAACACTAATGTTTTTTGATACATTTGTATTAAACTGAACCCTCTCAAAAAGGTCCATTTAAGTTATTTTCTCCTCTGCTTTTTATCTCATGTCTCTGGAGATTAAACAAGTGTTGCTATGAAAACACAGGCCGGTTTTATCAGGATGGAGCAAACCGAGGTGAACTCAAACACAATGTTCCTGCTCACAACATAAAATTTAAACATCATCACCACCTGACAGTGCACAGGCGCATCTGGCCACGCTCAAACCACATCAATGACATTTAAAGAGCTCTGCATGTTAAAAGTGCTCAATTTGGTTTCCTTTTCTAAGGCTAGTCAGATTTGTGGGTTGCACGTAAAGTTGTACACTGATGCTCATTTATTTAGCGACAACAATCACTTTTATTATTCATTTAGAGTTTCTATAAACTGACGTGTGAAATAGACAACATTGCATGATGGTCATGCTCATTATTACACTTCATCCAGGGGTGCAAGGAAGTTGTAAGATTGTTGGGGATGAGTTTAAGACTGTTTAGTATATCAAACACTACAATGGCTTTAGTTGTGATTAACAAATAGTACAGTGACAGATGCAAGCCAAGAATAAGCTTCAATATACAGCATGTTAAGCCCTTATAGAGAAGCCACCAACCTGCGGTTTTGTGTTGATACAGCAGCGCGCTGAGGTTGCTACCAGACCATGCAGCATCAACGACTCTCTGCACCGTGTATTTCCTGCTCAGTTCACACTCAGTCCAACTTTTATTGGGACCAAAAGTGTCTTTGCAGCAGGCTGCAAGTAGCAAAGTGTCAAAAGATACAATTTCATCCTGGCTCTCTGGTTTCTTAATATGCAGACATAACACTGGTTCATCCCCTAAGGTGTCATTTCATGCTTGAATGATTCACTAGTGTTGAGTGGGATTAAAAAGGTGTGAAAAAGGTCATATACAACTGCGCAACTGAAAACGACTGGAAAAACTTTAAAAGACCTTTAAAAAACCTGGAGCGCCACTGCTCAACATTACTTTAAAATAAAACTACAGTCTGGTTCACTGGGAGTAATAAAAAAGAAAAAAGAAAAAAGCATGTAGCAATAGTTTTGTACAGAAAAGGGAAGATTTCAGGAAATTCAATCGCGATGATCCAGGCATCTTGTAATCCTGGAAACTGGATGGACATATATATAAAGATAGATGATGACAAACAGTCAAAACTCATAAAGCCTCTTTAATAAAACCAGCGCCAGCAAGCCAGAGCCTGATTACTGGATTTAAGCTGCAACACCCCCAATCTCTGCTCGGCACCAACAAAGATAACAACAGAGACTTTAAAAAGCCGAAATCCGGGTGAACCCAGACACCAGACTGAACCACTAGCCTGTTGCCAAATAGAAACCTTGTAGCTCTACATGAATGATGAATGATTCCAATGATCGAGCATCAGAACAAACAGCATGTAGAATGTGAATATCATGATTCAACTCTTATAAGAGAACAGAGATGATAAAGACTCGTGTAATTGTTGGTCTCTCTGGGAAGAGACCCACTTGAAGCTGCAGTCTTCCGAGCTTAGTGAAGAATACAAAAAGATTAAAAATAAATAAAAAGGAAATTTAAAGGCACAGTGAATAATAAGTTATAATAAAAAAAGTAAACTGAACTGCTAATGAACAAAAACAAGGGGAAGTGAGCTATAAGTCGAGCGAAAAGTGGGAGAGGCGAATCTGATCAGGAGCAACACCCAGACATCGAGCTGAGCCCTCAGGCGAACAGACACTGCTTGTCATTTTCTCTCCAGCTCTTCCTCTCCAAGCTTCTGGCCTCGGGCCTGCCACAATGACAATTACCTCCTCAACACACCTGGCAGCGACACTGTCTGTGTCTATGCACTCGTGTTTTGCCAGTTACCTCAGAGCCAGTGCTCTTTGCTGGAGGCAGGCGGGCTTTCTTCCAACGTGGCTTGGCCACTCAAGACTCTATGCACATGATTAGAGTGCATGCACACAAACAGAGACGGAGACACAAACACCCAGCCAAGAGGCATAATAACAGCGTGCCAGCCCCCATTCGATTTTCATTATCAGAACAATTCAGTCATAAACAACAACACCAATTCCATCTTGCTGCTTCTGTCTGGGAGAACTTTCCTCCTCCTCACTTTTCTGAGACTAAAACCAATGTGCAAGGCTGAAAAAATACCTAAAAAAGAATCTCTACATGTTTGCATCTTTGTCAGAATAACAACATGTGCTCTACAACACGCTCAGCCTTTCCTCTGTCTCACTGGGAGATAAAGTAAACGGGCTTTTGCCATGCATGGCTGCATGTTGCCTGTTTGTTCATAAACCCTCCTGGGGTTTAGTCTTACTTGGAACAGCCCTGATCAATTATTACTTTTCTTTTTTTTCCCCCACATCCTCCCACTATCCTTTCTTTACCTCCAGCATCCATCCTCACTTTTTCCCCCCAATTCTCTCCTATTCACACCATGTTGGCGGGTCATTAAAGTGTGATTGTGTATTACTCTCCTGAGAAGGCGAGGAGAAAGGAAGGGGGGGCACACCGGCAGAGGCCCTGCCTTGTTAACAATGCACATACTGTAAAAACATCTATATTAGCACGTGATACACACACAAACACACAGAATCATGTGAACAGACAACCCAACCTCAAAACCTTCCCATCGTTGAATATATTTTTCTTAAATTGTTTATACAGAAGGGAAAAGACACCACGGCAGCAGTCAAGAAAAATGGATGGAACACAGAAAGATGACGGAGGGATAGTAAAGCAGGGGGATCTGCTGGGATTGCTGCGAGCAGCAATTTACACCTTTCACATCTGATAAGCAAAAAATAAGATGAGCAGTGGATGAGCAGTGGAGGAGACAGAGTGATGGGAGACAGAAGATTGACGAAAGGCAAGACAGTGAGCTAATTAGTGTTGGCAGAGCTTATTTTCCCCCTGCATTCTCACTTAGCGAAGATTAACTCTATATACTTAATGATGGAATAAGATTGTCAGACTTTGGAATTATAACTTACTTAAAAGAAAAAAAACACGTTTAGAAGTTTGTTTAAACAACACAAAGCAAATGTTTAAGTGGCACAGTACAGATTATTCAAAATCTTTGTGTATTCCACCTCTTATGCATTTTTTTACCCACTTTACCTACAATTGTGAAGTTCTGATTCACTTCAGTGAAGCAGAACTCTGCAGAGAAGCGAGCAGGGAAAATATGGATGGTGTTTCTGACGGCTTGTGTTCGAGCTTGAAGCCATTTTTGATCCTTGATTTTTATCTCACAAAACTATTCCTATGCAAAGTACTTCTGGTTTCGTTCAATTTCTTCCCACCGGCACTATTTTGGATATTCATTATACAGCTGGGTGGCTATTTGAGTGCACGACTAGCCGGTGTGTTGCATTGTTTATTACGGACACGTCCGCCTAACGTCAGGGTTACTGACGGTCACTTTGTCTGCATCTGAAAAAACATCTGCAAGTAAAAAAGTGTGCGTTAATTAAGCACGCCGCATGGACACGAAAGCACAAATAATGAAACTCTTCAGACTGACTAGTGCACAAATAATCAGGATGGATGCTGAATCACGTCCCCGTACACATCTCCCTAACCATCCCAGTTGTGTGTGTTGTGTAAACAGGTGGAAGCCGACAAAGACGTCTATTTGCCAGATCTATTTCTCGACTGGTGTAGGACGGCAGAGTGGAGAGAGACGGAGACAACTGAAGAGACAAGTGGACAGAAATATAGATGCAGCTACAGGAAGATGCACACCGGGAGCAGGAGAAGCAGAGGGGGGAAGATAAAACACAATATGATAGAAGAGATTTATTTTTGACTGCACAGTAGAGAAAACCTCCTGCATGATAAGAAGGACACTGTGATGGAAAGGTCAAATCCATGTCAAAATGTTGGTTCAAATTGATATTCTCAAACTCATATACATTATCCTTCCATGTTCATGTTTCCCACATTTTTAATGAGCATTATATCTAAACCAACCATTGCATTCAGTATATATTTTCATTGCCTTGATCCTTGGATCACATCTTCCTGTATTTACCAAGGGAATATAATATTTCCTCCACATCCTGTAAGGTAAGAATGGACCGATTAGACTGCATATAGGTACCTGAAATAGAAGCAGTAATTCAAGTATAATCTGGGATATGTGTGTGTTAAGAGAGGAATATGCAATGCTGCACAGGCCTTATTTCACTGCTCCTAAAACACCAACGGCAAGGCACTTTCACAGCAGATGAAGGCTTTTATTATGCAACCACAACAAAAAATCCCGACAATACGTTAAATTTAGACTAAAACATGCAAAAACTCCAAACTCTGAGGATAACTGATAACTGTCAGCACTTTAAGGCTTTCCCCACCAATAATAATTCATTTCCTTTCTAGAAATAAACAATGATTTCCTTTTCAGATAAGAAGCTGTAAATCTCTTTTCCCCCAGTTAAAGCAGCTTTACATTTACATTCCTGTCTACAATGAAGATGGTATTTCCTTTGCAGATAAGAAAACACAAGGCAAGGAAAAGTATAGTAACTGCAACCTTGGTGGCAACACAGCTAAAGAGTGACAAACCCAAACAATCTTAAAAAGTTTGTTTTATTTTGCTGGTTTAAACTGCACAAAATAAAAACACAAACAGCATCAAGATCTTCTTATATCCTACATAGCTGTGACATGATCTTGATGAAGCAACACTATAGATATTATCTGCATTATGTCTCATTAATGCAGGACTCTGCAGCAGGCTCAACACATGCTGGAAGGATATTAGAACAAAGGTCACCTGGGGAGCTGTGTCAGGAATGTAACCAACGCCTGGAATGGATTTTTTACAATCATTTGTTGTTATTTCATACCTTGATCTCTCTCAAAGTCAAGAAAAACGTGAGTATGCACTGAACAAATTTTATACTAATATATTTCATTTACTATCATTTCCGGTCTTTAGCAAGCTATCGAGTGTGATTACCATTGGCAGTAACTGACCGCTGCAGCCTGACAACACTGCCAGGATTTGACCTATTAAAATATTTCATAGTGAGTTTCCATGGCTGTGAAAGGGAATGCCTGCAGACTTTTACTCCGATCATTATATCAAAATTTTCATC